>OX155958.1:24414147-24536579 GCA_944548615.1 Micropterix aruncella
AGCGCACCAGAACAGCGCGTATGTATAGTTGGCGTACGTCAAGTACTTTAAAGTCTGTATATATGTCGTCTGACGGGGAGCGATATGGCTTCTTGTTAATGACTCTGAGCAAAGCCTTTTGCGCTTTGACCAGTGGGTCAAGATTTGTTCTTGCCATACCGCCCCAACCGATTTGTCCGTATGTATGTAGAGTCTGCGCCAGTGCATAGTAAACAGTCCGTAGTTGGTTAATGTTGAGTATGCTTCTTATATTTTTAAATATATAAATCAACTTTCTAGTCCGTTTAGTCGTAGCCTCAATGTGTTGTGTCCATTTTAGATTTTGGTCAATGACTATTCCTAGATATTTTATTGTGTTCGTGCGTTCAAGTGGTAAACATGTACAGTTCATGTAGTCGCATTTATGTAACGTAATATGGTGGTTAGTATTGGGATGATGTCTATTGTCGATGCTAAAGGTCATATATTTAGTCTTGTACTCGTTTAGCGTCAAAAGATTATTGTCAAGCCATCGTTTAGCCAGCTTGAGTCCCGCAGTCGCCCTGTCAAACGAAGACGTCCATGTGTCGCCGTAGAATAGCAACACAGTGTCGTCGGCGTAGGACAGTACGGAGCCCTGAACCTGAAGCTGGCATAGGTCATTTATGTACACTAAGAAGAGTATTGGGTCCAATGTGCTGCCCTGTGGGACCCCATAGGAACACGGCAGGGATTCACTTGTCTTGCTGTCAATTTTAACTTGCTGCGTGCGTCCAGTTATATAGCTACGAAACCAGTCCAACTCTACGTCTAAAACTCCGAGTTTCTCAAGTTTCGTGATTAGTCTATCGTGAGGTACTGTGTCGAAAGCTTTAGCCAAGTCGAGAAAAATACCAATGCAATGTTTGTTTCTATCGAGGTTTTCTGTTATACATTTAGTTAATTCAAGAATTGCATCAGCAGTTCCTCGACCCGGCCTAAAGCCATACTGTCCGTCTGACAATAGATCATGTGTCTGTAAGTAAGTCGTTAGTTGTTTTGCGGTTAGTTTTTCTAGTATTTTGCTTATTGTATTTATTACTGAAATCGGACGATAGCTTTTAGGGTCACGTTTGTCACCTTCCTTAAAGATCGGTGTCACATTGGCTGTCTTAAATACTTCAGGAAATTTTCCCTTGTCTAAAGTGAGGTTGGTAATATACACCAAGGGTTTGGCTATGAATTTAGCAATGAACTTCAGAGTACCTACACTGATACCATCTGGACCTGGGGCGCAATCGCTTTTTAGCAATCTGATTGTCTTAAGAATGTCATCTTCGTAAATATGGGTAAATTTAAACTTCCTTTCAATATTAGGCAAAGTTAAATCGTCTTCAGTTGCGTTAATCGTTGTGGAAGTTTGATTGAAGGCCTTGGCCAGATTTACTCCAACATTAGTGAAGTATCTATTGAAATTTTGAGTAACGTCGCTCTTGTTTTTAATTAGTTGCCTGCCAATCTGGAGTTCCTGTACACTGCTTGTCGCCCTACCACGACTATTACTCATTTCATTAACTACCCTCCAAACAGTCTTTAAATTAAAGTTATCCGTCTCAATTTTTTTCCGGTAGTAGTCCTCCTTGCTCCTCTTAATTATACTTGTGCAAATATTTCTATATCGTTTATAGTAGTCTTGTAGCGTCTTGTTGTTTGGGAATCTTCTCATTTGTTTGTGTAATTTGTCCCGATTTTTAATGCATTTAATTATTCCAGTATTCATCCAGGGTTTTAGTAGTGTAAATTTAGGTGCCGTTATTTTTGTAGTGGTATTGTTTTGTATATGGTAATTTAAAGTATTTAAGAAAGCTACCGTTGCGTTGTCGACGTCATTAGTAAACGTTTCTGACCAATTTTCTTTACTTATGTCATTAAGCAGCCCTTCATAGTTAATAATTTTCTTGGATTTTGTCATGTCAGCCTTCGCATTGTTTTGCTTGCCATGTAGTCCAAAGAGTGTGGAATAGTGGTCAGTAATGGTAGTATGTGCGACCGCAGCAGTAAGGCTATTTTTAGATTTTACATATATATGATCTATGCAGGTACCGTTTGCAGGGCGAGTTGTTTTGTTGATCGCGGAAACGAACCCCATTTCGCTCATTAACCCTTCGTAGTCATCAGCCTGGTGATGTTTGGGTCCTGTTGTCGAAATATTGATATCTCCTGCGATTATAAAATGTTTTACTCTATCATTATTTACGTGTGTCACAATCCGTTGTAGTGAATCTAAAAAAATTTCGATATTAATAATCGATGGAGATCTATACAGTGCAAGCACTCTGATGTCATTGATTTCAATTAAAAGTCCAGTACATTCTAAAATTTCGAAATCGTAAATGTTAGCAATAATTCCTACCTTCGTGTAGACCACCACGCCATCTGCTCTATTAGCGTTATTTTTAGTGCCTCTAGGGTTGTACCCGATTAGCTGAGGTAAATGCGGTAAGTCTCGTATCCATGCTTCTGATAAAATTATGATATCCACATTTATTTTTAGCTCGTGTAGTAGCAGAGGTACCTGATCGAAATGTTTTGATATACTGCGTATGTTTAGGGCTAATATTGTTACTATATATTGATTGGTGAATATCTTTAAACATTCTGATGGAGAGTTTAAAACAAAGGTATTAAGATCCCCCATTTCATCAAATATGTTTATTGCAAGTATATATATATATATATATATATATTTATATATATATATATATATATATATATATATATATATATATATATATATATATATATATATATATATATATATATATATATATATATATATATATATATATATATATATATATATATATATATATATATATATATATATATATATATATATATATATATATATATATATATATATATATATATATATATATATATATATATATATATATATATATATATATATATATATATATATATATATATATATATATATATATATATATATATATATATATATATATATATATATATATATATATATATATATATATATATATATATATATATATATATATATATATATATATATATATATATATATATATATATATATATATATATATATATATATATATATATATATATATATATATATATATATATATATATATATATATATATATATATATATATATATATATATATATATATATATATATATATATATATATATATATATATATATATATATATATATATATATATATATATATATATATTGTGACACTTACGTCATTAAATTTTAACTTTAATTGTGAAATAGAAACGCAGTTTGTCATAAATGAGTAGATTTATTAAAATCGGAATTTACAGGGATTAACGAGTCGGTAGAGCGGGTCGGCTCGCGATCTTAAGTAATAGCGGGTATGACACTGAAAATTCTAAAACCGTTAATGGAGGATAAAATTGCAATCCGATCAAGACACGGAAGCTATGGAGCGGTGAACCGGGAATGTCGGGAGGGCCTCTTCTTCGTTCGCCGACGACGTTCAGTGAATGCTGGACAACGCTCCCCCCTCGTCCCGAGTACGGTGGTCTTCGCTTGCCCTTACGAAAAGGTGTGTTGCGTGTTCGAAAGAGAGCTTGATCTCGATCCAAAAGAGAGTCCCAGTAATTAGGGTTCCAGAATGTATTAATAAATTTTGAAGGAACTTCTGGGACTCTCACTATAAATTATTAATTTTAAATGTTCGCTTCTCGAACGATGGAAAGAAAATGAATGACTTTGACCTAGAGAAAGTCAGAATCTGCGAGCTCTCTTCCGTTTGCTACATCATTATAAGACTTCCGGTATTAATTATTTCATTTAAAAAATATAGTAATTAAATCTAAAATTATTATATTTAATTTTGAGTACTGCTGTAACCCGGAAAACTAACAATTTGCGATATTGGATTTTTACGCAAGGAATTATTGAGTGCGTTGAACAAATTTTATTTATTGCATGTTTAAATTTACTAAAACCACTTTTTCATCATTATTAATTTATTTTTATATTAAATAAACGAAAATGGAAAATCTACTATTTATTTTATATTTTTCGAATAAAATTATTACTGCTGTGATTGGCAGCAATGCGAAATGGTATTGCTCCGATTGGCAGTCCTGCCGCCGAACTCTACAATATTGTTTTTGGTCGCCGCGACGCGAGCTGTCAAACGACGTTTTGTTGTTGTATAGGCGGACGCCGCTTTTCAATTACAAATATGTCCAATTATGGGGAAAATCTGTGAATTACACATGGAAAAGACGCGCCTGCATCACAACCCCCTCCCATCGGACCGAAAATTAACGGGAACCCGGAATTTTCGTATATTGTGTGAGTACCAGTGTTTTGTTTACTAAAATGGTGGTCAAAAATGCGGCCTACCGAAAAGCCTCGTGGTGTGTATTCGGAGCTTTTATTTGTCCTCTAGGACAGTCCTAGTGTAAACTAGTGGTTTGAAACATGTTTTGTTTGTTACATGCGCATTGTCTCGCATATTAATACTTAGAATGCCGTGCGCTGACTCTAACAAGTTGAAATTTTGTTTTTGACGGTATTTTTTTATTTTTTTATTATTAGCGATTTGGACGCTTGTTGCCGGTCTAGCGCCCAGAAAAACGGACCTTCCTGTTTCGACGATATAGTCCACAGGTATTCAACTGGGTATTCGATATAGAGATACCACAGCCGGTCCCCTTCTCCGAATGCAAGATCGTCGAACAATAGGTAATATTCTTTCACTCCATCGCATTCACACTTCATTCTTACATCACCTACATAAATCATCATTCATTTATACTGAACGCACTTCGAATGTGCCTACAGATCCTTGCCTTCGCCACTGAAGAAAATAATGATATCCTCGATGCCCACCTTGTCCGTTACTAATCTAAATATTTTTTATCAACCGTTTTCAGAAACACACAACTTGTTTGAACATACAAAAGAAAAGCAACAAGTTGCCTGTGGCTTGAACGCGGTATGGCTGTTCTGGTGTACTAGCTGCTCACATTGTTATGATCAGGTACAATATTTTAAATTTATTTTTAGTTTTACTCAACATATTGTTCAGATGTAAAAGAAAAAATTGGTTTGATAGATATGAAGATGTGATCGATTCATGTCTACAAAAGAAGATGAGAATGGTTTTAACCATTACTAAAAAGAATTGATTTACAACATTATGGTTATGATAGATTCCCATTTTTTTTTAAAAATACGGAATGGTTTTACGTTTGAAAAAAAAGATTGGTATAAGATTTTGTGAAACAATATTATAACAATAATAGAATGGTATGACATTCCATTGACTAAAAATTAATAATAGTAATGACATTGTATAACTGAATTATTCAACAATAATAATACTAATTATTTATGATTATTGTTAAATAATTTTGTTATTATTAATCTTCTGGTTGTTTGCCAGGTAATTTAAAATCTCGTGCATGGTATGTTCCAGGCAACGTCTTTCCTGTCATAGTCTCGAGCACGAATACCGTGTCGGACAACTTTTCCGCGATTCGGAATTGTTCGAACTTAGGCGCTAGTTTCGCCGAAAATGCTTTCCCTTTATTCGACAAATAACGAGTCTTTTTCCAAATCACCTCTCCTTTCACCAATTCCGGCATTCGACGACCTCGGTCATATAAGCGTTTATTTTTTTTATGTTGCTTATCTAGATTTGATCTTACCGTTTGAAATATCTTTTCCAGCTGTCCGAGCTTGTCCAGTCGGTCATCGTCTCCTGGCGACATGAGGACGGCTTGTGTTTCGGTCGCGGTCATCGAAGAATATATCTCTCCCGATGACACGAGTTCGCGACCGTAAACCAAAAAGTTTGGACTGAAATTGCTGGCTTCGGATTTCGCCGAATTTAAAGCATATTGGAGTTCTGACAGATGTAAGTCCCACAATTTGTGATTTTTCTCCACATACGCGCACAGCATTGTGCTTAGAGTTCTGTTGTATCTTTCAACAGGGTTAACTTGCGGCGTATAATATGGTGTGTTAAGCACTTGGGGAATATGGTAGAGGTTGAAAAATTTTTGCATTTCCTTCGACACGAAACATTTTCCATTATCGGTAAGTATCACCCTCGGAATACCATGTACCATAAAAACTTTTTCTTTTATTAATGGTATCATTTTACTTGACGTCGCTTCTTTCAGCGGAATAATTATAGAGTACTTGCTGAAACAACAGGTTACAAGTAGTATATACCTATTTCGATTATTGGACATCGGCATTGGACCATGGACGTCGCAAGCTATGTACTCAAAAGGACGGCTGCAACTCTTCGGTGTTTTCATCATACCCAGTGGTGGAGCGGTCACATGCTTCGTAGCCATGCACTTTTCACAACTAGCGACATATTTAGCAACGGATTGGAATAATCCTGGCCAATAGAAATGTTGTCTTAGGCGATGATATGTCTTGTAGGTACCTAGATGTCCAGCCGTTGGCTTGTCATGGTATTCATTCAGTAAGCGATTCTGATCTTCAATCATTATCACTTGCTTCCATTGAAAATCGGGGTCAATTTCGCCGTCAGCTTTGCTGTAGCGATAAAGCCTCCCGTTTATTATGGTGAAATTAGGAAACGCTTGTGGATTTTTCGATACACCTTGGTATTGTTTTTTAAACCAAGTGTCCTTTGTTTCAGCTACCTGAATACAAGCTATAAGTGGTGCCCTGGATAAGGCATCGGGAACCAACTGTTGGCTTCCTTTACGATGGAGTATCCGGAAATTATATGGAGAGAGACGCACACCCCAACGTGCTAACCTGCCAGTCGGCGTATCGATGGACACGTTGGGCGCCAATGTGACACTTACGTCATTAAATTTTAACTTTAATTGTGAAATAGAAACGCAGTTTGTCATAAATGAGTAGATTTATTAAAATCGGAATTTACAGGGATTAACGAGTCGGTAGAGCGGGTCGGCTCGCGATCTTAAGTAATAGCGGGTATGACACTGAAAATTCTAAAACCGTTAATGGAGGATAAAATTGCAATCCGATCAAGACACGGAAGCTATGGAGCGGTGAACCGGGAATGTCGGGAGGGCCTCTTCTTCGTTCGAAGACGACGTTCAGTGAATGCTGGACAACGCTCCCCCCTCGTCCCGAGTACGGTGGTCTTCGCTTGCCCTTACGAAAAGGTGTGTTGCGTGTTCGAAAGAGAGCTTGATCTCGATCCAAAAGAGAGTCCCAGTAATTAGGGTTCCAGAATGTATTAATAAATTTTGAAGGAACTTCTGGGACTCTCACTATAAATTATTAATTTTAAATGTTCGCTTCTCGAACGATGGAAAGAAAATGAATGACTTTGACCTAGAGAAAGTCAGAATCTGCGAGCTCTCTTCCGTTTGCTACATCATTATAAGACTTCCGGTATTAATTATTTCATTTAAAAAATATAGTAATTAAATCTAAAATTATTATATTTAATTTTGAGTACTGCTGTAACCCGGAAAACTAACAATTTGCGATATTGGATTTTTACGCAAGGAATTATTGAGTGCGTTGAACAAATTTTATTTATTGCATGTTTAAATTTACTAAAACCACTTTTTCATCATTATTAATTTATTTTTATATTAAATAAACGAAAATGGAAAATCTACTATTTATTTTATATTTTTCGAATAAAATTATTACTGCTGTGATTGGCAGCAATGCGAAATGGTATTGCTCCGATTGGCAGTCCTGCCGCCGAACTCTACAATATTGTTTTTGGTCGCCGCGACGCGAGCTGTCAAACGACGTTTTGTTGTTGTATAGGCGGACGCCGCTTTTCAATTACAAATATGTCCAATTATGGGGAAAATCTGTGAATTACACATGGAAAAGACGCGCCTGCGTCACAATATATATATATATATATATATATATATATATATATATATATATATATATATATATATATATAAAGTATTCGTTTAAAAGTATTCGTGCAGTTTCCTATGATACGTATTGTTTTTATTGCAGTGTGAATAGGGGTTCCCTATAGTACGCATAACATGCTAATGGTGTAATTTAAAATAAATTCAAATCGCTAAAATACAGATTTCTAAACTGGACTTCATTAGGCGTTTTTGCCCGACTAATGCCCGACCTTATCATTTTCATGCACGACTCGTTTTCATGCCCGACTTAATCTGCCCGCGAGGTTCTCACAGTGAATATTCCATTTTAGATTTTCATCGATATCCACACATAAGAGTCTAAAATATGTGGTTTGAGGAACTGAAATAATATTAATTCTCAAATATATTGGTTTGGTAACGATTTTTGGAATTTGAAAAATGTATAAAGTTACTTTTTCTATTCTTTTCTATTCTATTCTATTCTATTCTATACTTTTTGATACGATTAAAGCAAGGTCATTGATGTTGAACCATCTATAAAGCTTGCATAAAATATTGTTTGCCTTTGACTGTAATTCTAATGTACACACAAGTAATAGACTTCTATCGTCTACAAACATTGTTACGTTTGTTTTTATGAAGGTACTTAACGTACACTAAAAATATCATTCGGCCCAAACTAGAGCCATGTGGAGCGCCGAGGCTATTAACTATAGGAACTGAATAGTTGTTTTGTATGGTTCCATTCTGATGATGCTTAATTTTGACGGTCTGCGTTCTATCTTTCCAGTAAGTCTGAAACCACTGCAAAGAATTTCCTGTAACACTATAATGATCAAGTTTGCTTAATAAAATATCATGATTTCCCCAATCGAATGCTTTAGATACATCGCAAAATATTCCTAACGAACCATTTATCTATTTATGTCTGCGGGTAACATATGATACCAATTCCGCAATCGCTTTATTGTTTCCTGTGCTCCACATATGTTTCCTGTATCCGAATTGTCTATCAGTAAAAATACCATAGACTTGAGCTATATCTATATACCCTTTTCTATTATTTTTAAAAAGGAAGACAGAATTGCAACTGGTCTATAATTGCCTCTTTCGGTTCTTTTTTGTGTAGTGGAATTATTTTTGCCACTTTTAATTCTTCTGGAAATAATTCGACTTTATGGAGGCATTGATAACTTGAATTAATGGATGTTTAACCTTAGATAACTAGATTCCATCAATTCGACGGAAACCGCGGAATGATTACGCTGTCTGTCTTTTTACACGACTGCCCAACAAAAAAGAGTGTAATAAGTTCAGGGTTCACGTATGTATGATTTCTGATTCTTTATTCCACCATAACTTCTAAATGCTTAAACCGATTTAGAAGTTTGTGGTAATATTAGAATCGTTATGTCATAACGAGTGTCATTCGGTACCTAAACTGTCGAATGGAAAAAAAATGTTAAAATGTCCAAATGTCAAAAAAATAAGATAAATATATCGTGTTTAGTATCCAATGAACGGTCTGATTGAGTATATTCCGAATATATATTTATGTATCTATATGGATAAATGCATATACCAGTAATATTTCGTAAAAAATCGTTTTCCATTTTATAAAATGGGGCCGTAACAGAGCTTCCGTATATTGAATTTTGCTACAACGAATAACTTTATTTTCTTCAAAACGTGGTTTTCTGCGCGAGCAAATTGTTTCTAATAATTATAAATACAATAGTCCACTTTTTGTACCGGCAGTCAGGTTTTTAAATTTTTGAAATTTCTGTAACGTTGCGTCGGAATAGTTTATCGCGGGTAACCACTTCAGTCTGCTGGGGGGGAGCACGCTACGTTTCGGTAAGTAACTTAATTTTGGAGATACGAATACTTTGCTTGTCGTTACGACGGATGGTTAGCTTTGAAGTGAGTTTTTTTCGTTGAACTGTCTACGTATATTTCCGCGTAACATTTCGAAACATAATTTACTTTATTTTTATAATAAAATAGGATAGTATTGTGTCTTTAAATGTGCCAAAATACAAGACTGGTTGTGTTATGTATATATATATATATATATATATATATATATATATATATATATATATATATATATATATATATATATATATATATATATATATATATATATATATATATATATATATATATATATATATATATATATATATATATATATATATATATATATATATATATATATATATATATTGATATTTTAAGGGTGTAAATTTTTTAAAATTATTTTCAATAATATATAAAATTAGATTCATGAAAAGTTACTTATCTGGGGTCCTGGTGGACCAGAAACATTTTAACGATAGTTAATGTCCTCTTTAAATACTTAGGGCAGCAGCACCTGTTTCCGCAATTGATAACTTATGATGTTATTGCAGCCGAATTATTGTATGCCCTTGGATGTAATAAGTATAGGAGGATGGTTTCTGTAACAGAAATGGATTTTAGTAACTTATTTTAGAAGAAATTATATGACTGAGAATATTTCGACACTAGTCGTATTCATCTCTATGACATTTCTGAGAAATTATATATATATATATATATAATTATATATATATATATATATATATATATATATATATATATATATATATATATATATATATATATATATATATATATATATATATATATATATATATATATATATATATATATATATATATATATATATATATATATATATATATATATATATATATATATATATATATATATATATATATATATATATATATATATATATATATATATATATATATATATATATATATATATATATATATATATATATATATATATATATATATATATATATGTATGTATGTATGTATATATATATATATATATATATATATATATATATATATATATATATATATATATATATATATATATACATATGTATATCTTATTAGCGGTATCCAGTGGCCTGCTCTATTTTTATTTTCTTTCGTGGGAATTCTCGACTACATAAACTTGACGAGAGCAACTAAAAGAGGTTTGTTTGTTTCCGTTTGACTTTCCTTTTCAATTACACGGTAGGTACTGTAATTGTCTACTATGACTGTATGGTTCTTTATAACTAAGCAGAGCCGGGCAATACAGCAGAGAGGGCAAACAAAGGGAGCTAAACGTGAAAGTTTCAGCTAGAAAGTTTAATACTGCCTCATTATCGAGAAAGGCTATGAAAAGTTAAATAATTCTAGGGTGTATTTTCTGAGCTCGAGCTATGAGATGCTCTGTCAGGGAATTTTGATGAGTGCTGGTGTAACCAATAGGACCTTTTCGTTTTTACTTTCCCGGCTCACCAACCGACCAGAAGGAAAAGTATTAGGAACTCGCAAAAATATTTTTTTCGGGATGAAGGCGGAAATTTAATTTTGAGTCCCCCCCCCCCCCCCCCCCCCCCTCAGACAATTATTTTTAATTTTATTTTCTTTGGGAAACAGACAGAACGTACAATAAATATAACTAAATCAAAATTGAACAGACATAAAACTATTTATATGTATGTTTCCACCTATTAAAACGATCATATAATGCGCTATGCGACTAAAAAAAAATGTTATATAAACAGAAATATTTAAAAAAAAACTGCTTTTCTTTTATTTGAAGTGAAATTGATTAGGGTGTTTAAAAAAAAATTATGCTTAATTAATTGCTAAGCTACTAACGTACCAGTCCAAAGTAATAAAAAAGTAAATACAAGGAAAGAGAGCGACTAACTAATCTATACTAATATTATAAAGAAGTAATGTTGTAAGTTTGTACGTTTGTATGTAGGGGGTAATTTCCGAAACTACTCATCCGATTTGAATTCTTTTACTAATATAAATCTCCGTTATCGACGAGTGCTATAAACTATATTTTATTACGATAGATGTTGGCTTTCAATACGAAATCACAATATTTGTATATCAAGTCGGAGAAAAATGAGTTGGTGAGTTGCTTTATCGGCGTGCGCTGACGAAACGGTTTTATATATGTCTAACAATATATAACAAAAACATCGGCCCCTAAAAGATCTATAAAAAAAGTTCGTGACAGCATATATCCGATTTTTATATTTAAGCTACAATAACTACTTTATATCTCAAAAAAAGAAGACAAAAATAAGTAGACAGTGCTTTTTAAAGACATAGCAATAAAATAATAATCCTTATCAAAATAAATTTATTATCACGGGTGTTAAATAGAGATAAAATTAACCATTTACTGTAAGTTTTTAGGTGGAAATTAGTAACGCGTGCAAGCACCTCGGAATACCTAACAGGCGGCGGCGGCGGCTGCTTGCCCAGCAAGGTCAACTTTCAGCGGAAGGCAGCTCGGGTGGTGAGGAACAAGAAGCGTATCTACGAGATAGGTGGTGTGCATCTGAGGGGGACGTCTTGCACTATATATCTAAAGACAGCTTCTAAAAAGGCAAATAAACGCCACCCTACCTAAATTAACAAATTGATTCGAAACTTTACGCGAAGCGAAGACAGCTAATAATAAATAAATTATTAGGGTAATAAATGAATTAATAAATAAATTAAGCAATTATTTTATGTAACACGGTATGACAACGAAAACAAAAACAGTAAAAATTTTATTTATTTATTTAAAACCTTATTACTATAAAACATTGATTTTGCTTAGAAAAACAAAAGGAACCGAATGGCAAAACCTTAACCTTTTGCTTATTCGATTCTGTCACCCGACTGGGAATAGCACGTTTTAGGGTGAACGGGAATCTAATATTACAATCAATTATGTACAAGTTTTAGTAAAATGCAATAACACTAAAATTGCCCTAAAATGTGGTCCTCAAAAAAAATATAATAAAAAATATTTAAAGATTTTAAAAAATGCGATTCCATTATATAATCGGTAATAAATATAATATAACATTCGATTAAATAGAGAATGACAAACAGAATAAATAGTCTTAAAACTAAATTGAAAATAAAAATAAACTTATAAGTAAGAAAAGAAAGAAAAAGTCATTAATATTTAATATACTCGTATGTTAAATAATATAAAATTTTTATATAAAAATACCTAGTCAAGATTTGACTAGCATCAACACGATTGTTATTACCTTATGCAGATATACTGCGTCGATCATGCTTCGGCGCTTTTCTAACGTCATCATCCCATGAAACCGAAGCGACCTCTGCATACGAAAATGGTTTCATAAAATATAACAAATTTAAACGCTTCGTTATCCGTTTTTAAATTGCCTCAATTCGGGAAATATGTTTTGTATTGCGGGTTCCAAATGACTGACGCGAATTTTAAATGACTTCTTGCGTAAAGATAAGATAAGATAAGATATAAGTATTTATTTCCAATACAAACATACGATTGTGTAGGAATGACAGTAACTAATCTTAAACTAGTTACTCAATTTAGCCAAGAGATGATATACAATATATAACTTTAAAATTACCAATTTACAAAAACAAAGACTATATGATAACAGTTTACAACAAAAGAATTAACGGTAAATAATATTTATTAGATTAAATGGGTAGATACGATGCTATGTATTTTCAAAATATTTTAAGAAGTCGTTATGAGCATACATGTTGATTTAAAGCAGATAGACTCGGATGGATCTCTTGAAAATATCGATGTTTTTAATCGCTTTTAATCTTTCGGGCAATTTATTAAAAAGTTTGAGGCCTAAGTATCGACTAGTCGCCTGGAACTTGGCAGTATGTGCTACGAACGGTTGGAGATACTGGGTATTATTCCTGGTATCATGCCGATGTACTTCCTCGTGGGATATGGCCGAGCTCTTATTGCAATAGAATTCGCAAAGAGCTTCTTGAGCAAAAATGTCAATATCCCTAGTTTTTGGAAGTGCTCACGACATGACTGCCGTGGACCAATACCTACTATCGCACGTATGGCTCTTTTCTGGAGAGTGAATACACTGTTGATGTGCTCTGCATTACCCCATAAAAGAATACCATAGCGCAGGTGTGACTCAACTAGCGCGTAATAGGCCGATATTTAAATAGGCCGTAAGAATTAAATAATGTTTTATGGTATCGGTCGATCTGAAAAGAGTAGAAGCTCTAAGCCGTTGAGCTTGATTGAAGTATGTATGTGTATCTGTCTGTCTGTCTGTCTTTCTATGTGTGTGTATTCCTCCACGATAGCGCCCAAACAATTAATCTGATTGAGCTGAAATTTGGTATGCAGGCACCATTTGGTCATGGCAAGAGTTGAAAAGGTTGTGGTTAAATAAATAAAATCGATGAGCACCCTCTCTCGGCCGTCGGAAGAACCCGGTTGGGTTTCGTTGCAACTGCCATATATATGTATATCGGCAAAACAGGGCATCGAATTTTAAATCTTTAAGTCCAATATTTCGAGAGGTTTGACTAGCGCGCCCTCTGATGGACCGATTTCAACCACAATCTTTTCAACTTTTGACATGACCGAATTATACCTGCATGCCTGCATGTTAAATTTCCATTTTTCCATTTCCAAAAATTTCCATTTCCAAAATTCCATGTTTCCAACAAGTCTTTAAAAAAAATATTTATTTCAGAATCTGTATTAAATGCGCAAAATTTTGAGCGTACTTTTCAGTCAAGCATAGTAAAAAAAAATACGGTGAAAGGTCAAAGTTGAGTAAAATAAAAATTTCGTTCATAAAATAAAGTTTCAACTTTGTTTTTTAGTTATATCCGAAGATAAAATGGTCTCAATATTATAATATGTTGTAGGGCTATTATTTAACAATACAAGACAATTTTTTCTTGTAGATAACTTATGTTTTGATGACATCGAAAATACTAAACAGAATCGGCGATTTTCGAAAAAAAAAAGAATTGCCCATATCTCGAAAACTAGAAGACTTTTACCTGAACGTTTTTTTGCTGTAAGATAGTAGTGACCTCAAATATCACCACCTCATGGTTTATTGTTAAGAACCGGGACATCCTGTATAAGTTTTAGATTGAGTATTTGTATAAGGTGACGAGAGGAAAAGTCGAGTTTGTGAAACAACGATATAATTTATTAATCTTCATAAATTCCTCTATAATTAAAATTAATATCCATATAAGCCAGGGTTAGATGTCGGTAGAGCAATAAGATTAAAGGGTAAGATTAAAGATAACGTATTTATATAAACAAAAATTCGGGTTCAACTGTATCTGTATTGTATAAAATCGACATCAAAACAACACATATTAAAATCAAATAATAAATATCAAAATCAAACATATCAAATCAGAAATGTCCAAATAAAATCTATTGTAAAACATCAATCATATCACAGACGTATCCCTAGTCTGGCAATTTCGGGGGGAATAAACATTGATATATGATCCCCTAGATGGGCCTTTTGCGCTCAAAAATGACCACTTCAAAACCACTACTGAAAGCCGGCTAGTAGTAGTTTTGTCGCAGTCCGCTGGCAGACAGCCGACCGCTGCCGGTGTGAGAGCTGCCGCGAAGAATATTGGCGTGCTATTCTCTCGCTACTGTTCAATTTATTGCTCTCTCTGTCACATGTTTTACGAGCAAAATGAATGGAACCAACCTTTTTGTATCTGAGGGCATATCTAGCTAATATATCGATGGTAATAAAAGGTTGGGAAAGCCTGTCGCGCAAGCGTTCCTCCAAATGTGTGCGCGAGCTGCCCGCTCTGCTTTCGCCCCGGGGTTTCAAAGGTTCCCGCGCAGACGTTGCCGTATTGGGCCGCTAGGGGTCAAATAAAGCCGACTGTCTCCTACACTTGTGGCGGCTAGAAAACGTCCGTCTTGATTGATGCGGAGAAGCAACCGCGAATCCTCTTCCCGTGAGAGTATAGCCAAGGCCGGCAGGGTAGTACTGCAGCTCGGAACGACATTGGCGAGAAGCGGTCCCTAGATTGCATCCAGGTAGAGATAATATCCAAGCCTAGACTAGAAACACCACGTTACGATTAGAGAAACAACCGACACGACCGGGAAGACTAGGAGACAACAGGACCCAGGATAGACCAGGGTAGCATCGAGCCGCGCTCGCGGGTCAAGCCTTCTCCAGCCCACACAATTTCCCATCAAACGCGATTAAATCGCGATGCTTTTATTTCGAACGATATTATCAAAGACTTCCAGGCGAATATCGAAGAACGCGATTATTAACATCCTACCGGGATCTCTAGTACAGCTCCAACGTCTTTGTGAATCTTACTGGTCGAGAAATGACCGAGAATGGAATTGAGAGGTATTTCGATCTCCGGAAAACTCGCCAAACTCCAATTCTCCCCGCCGAAACTATGCTCGATATTATATTATTTTTCGTTAGGAAAAGATTTATTTCGAGTTTCATTAATTACTAGCTGATCCGACAAATGTTGTCCTGTCCAAATTTCAATAAATTTATTCGTTTTTTTTTTAAGAATGTAAACATTCTTAGTTCGAATTCTTAGTAAAAACAAATGAAAAAATCAATTGTATCACCCCAAGACTTTTCCGGCAATCATACAACCCCCCCCCCCCACTAACTCCACCACTCCTAACTCCCCCCCCCTCCCAACTCCAACCCCCCAACTCCCACCCCCCAACTCCAACACCCCAACTCCACTCCCCCATCTCCACCCCCCCAACTCCACCCCCCAACCCCCACAACCCTCACAACCTCCCCCACACAAACTCCACCTTCCCCAACATGTGGTTCCGTAATTGGAAAAAAGAACGACTTAATACATCGGTGGAAAATACATGTGGGTAACGTGAACTTTGGTTTCGTTGTTTCCTTCGTAATTTATTTTTTACAGTTGATTTCAAGTAAGCTATTTTGGCATTTCGAAGTATAGCAGCATCTGGGCGAAGTCATCCTTCTGGCACATTTCAAAATACAGATCAACACCTAAATAAATAAATTGGAAAATAAAAAAATAACTACATTTGTTGGACAGATCGCAAAACAACACAAAAGTAAAAAAAAAGTCATTTTATTTTATTTTAGGCTGGAATGCGGTTTTGCAGATAATAATAAAACTGTTAACAAGATTAAGATATGTATAAGTAGATATTTTTATAAAAATAGTAAATGCTGTTGACTTCTCAACCGCCAGAATGCTGATACTGTTCCATTAATAATACTTGTCTATTTACATTTTTGGATAAATCTTAACCAATGCCTTAATCTCATAGCACACAGGGAAGGTTTTTTGGCGTTGCCGATATATCGAATTGTTGCTGATTGGAGCCTAAAATACATACATGTATATAAGGTCTAACATAACCTGTGACTAATATTCCTAGAGGAGCTTCTAGATCAGGTATAAAAAACAATGGCACAAAAAAAGTGTTTTTTTTCGGAAAAAATATCATTTTTTCTGCTGTTTGTGTTTGATATTTTAATCAACTTTTGTCAAGTAACAATGCCAAAGTGCATTGTGCTTGTCGAGATATTATTATTAAAAATTCGCGTTGACAAAATCAGCTGTTTAATGTATATTTACATCGACGTCGCGCGCCTCTCGGTCACGTCGCCGCTACTCTGAAAGCTCGGCGGTCGCGGCCCGACCTGACGGCCAGGCGGGCGACGCGCGGCGATGTAAATAAATATTAAACAGCTGATTTTGTCGACGCTAACTTTGAATAGTAATATCTCGGAAATCAAAATTAATTTTGGCATGGTTACTTGACACAAGTTGTTGAAAATATTAAACACATTAAGCAGGTATTTTTTTTGAGAAAACAAATTTCAAAATAAAAATCAAAATCAAAATAATTTTTTTTTTTTGAAAAATGCCATCTACATATACCTGTCTATAGATGCTCCCATAGGAATATGGGTCTCAAGTTATGTTAGACATTATATACATTTCATTATGATTTATCTGATAACGGAAAACTAAAACTTAAAGAATAATTTACTAGTATGTTTTTGCGAGTGATAGTGTTTTTTTCTATATTCCTACGTGTATTACTCAAAACCGCCAATTTCTGAATTATAGCCCTTTGGATCTGTTGTACCCAAAATTGTGCAAGAAAAAAAGGGGGCCGGGTTAAAATTAAAAAAACATGGTGTCGCGGTGACAATGTCAAAATGAATATTGAACATCCCGCACTTCATGACGTACTACGAGGACGGGGGGTTTATGTACGCAGCTCGGAGTTGGAAAAGTCACGATTCGGAGATTTATCGCGCGATCCCCCTCAAGAGATCTCATCACGGCCAACTCTCCATACTAATGCAGAAATCTGTTGGCAACGTTGTTATTCAGTATTCTACGGATATTTTTAATACGTACGTCCATTTGAAGGATATCTAGGCTTAGTGGAAGGCGAAAATTTTAATTTATTCAAAAATCCAGAGCTTTTTGAAATTGTAATTAAAACCAAAATTATTATTAGAAAAACGAAAGTCAAAAATCTAAGTTGTTGGTGGATATTTTAAATTTTCAACTTCCAATAAGTATAGACACCCTTTAAATGAACATGTTTATGTATAGAAATCCGGACAAGAATGATTAATAGCGTCACGAACACCCGACAGGCGTTGTATGTACATAGTTTGTGTGAATAGCTCACTAATTTAACGCCCAATGGGACGGGACATTGGGGGTTAAATTAGTGAGCTATTCCTATTACCAAGTCACTTTTTCTACCAAGAAATTTAATAAATTTTACTTCAGTCATTTTCGTCTTCTTATTTCTATGCGTTATTATTCATTAACCAGAGCTTTTAAGGCAGAGGAATCTAGAGGTGATAGTTAATTATACTAAAATTATTTCATAGGTTTTATATCATACTTTTTTTCAAATTGATAGCGTTAAAGTAAAACGGCCACGACCTATAAAGAAAACGTCGCTTTTCAGAACTACTATCATTTATTAAGATTACCCTCATTATTAAACTATTTGGGTTCTAAACTATCTACTTCTGGAGAGGAAGAGTCTATAATATATACTGGCTAACTCGCGGTAAGGCGTTGGACTCTCACGGGTTGTGGCGTAGCTAGACGTTGGATTGTATAAGTCTTCTACGCTCACTGCAGGTCGATAGAACGACTAATCGTTAAAACGTCCTGTGGTGACGGGCTCGCCCGTTGTAGTCGACACCGCAAGATGTCTCATCTGGGAGCTAATGGGCCCTGTGCAGTTAAGCCATTATAACCCATGTATTAGGGTTGACCCAACTCACGGGTCAGCACCCATCCGGTAGCCTCCCAGAAGAAGTGCGAGCCAACTCACGGGTCAGCACCCATCCCAGAAGAAGTGCGAGACCGGGTAGAACTCTGTGCCTGCGGGCCGGTTTCTCCTGGGAATCGTACTTCGGGCGCTCCTGGACGGTTTGCGCACCGTGCGGCGTCAGCAAATCAATTGTGCATTCCGACAGATCACCGGAGGAGTCTGGAAACGGCTTTTATCTTGTTCTTGTTATGTTCTTTGTTCGGCTTTATAGGAATAGAGCGGGGATGGTTGTTAACCTTATGACAGACACCCTTAAAACGACCAATCGGCCAACCGATCCCGTGTGAGAGCCGGGCGATGGACGCGCAAGCGACATCGAACCCGTAACCAGATGTGAGGCCGGAGAAATCTGGCCGAAACTGGTAGTAAGGGCGCGAGGTGGGCACGCTGTTTGATCATTTTCGGTGCCTCGCGGAAAGGCGTTGGCTTCTTATGGGCGAGTTGGTGAAGATAGATATTGGACTGTATCGTCCCAAGTCTTTTACGTTCACCTCAAGGGAGAAAGAAATATCACTATCGTTAAAACTTCCTGGGGTGACGGGTTCGCCTGTTGTAGTCGACACCTCCAAGTGTGCCTCATCTTCCTGGTACGGCACCTCTACTTCTTCGAAGAAGGATTTCACAGGGTCCACATCGATTACATTCAGTACATCGTTTTCGGTTATTTCAAATTGCAGTTGAAATTCGTATTCCTTTACCTCAAGATGGTCTAGATCAAATAAACGATGCAATTCTTCCTCAATATCATGGTCATGCTAAGTCGCGGCCGCGACATTCTTACCTGTGAAATAAAAAGCAACAACAACTCCAAAACCATGCCATGCACTCAGAGCAGTGGTAATTATATTGCCACCTAAACAAAACCCATTTTTTGCAATAATTCGAACTAATAGTAAAAAATATAGCCTGGTATCGCAGCAAATATTTCAATAAAGTGCAATATATTTAATAACTCGCAAGCGTAGTAACATGGTTTCAAAATCGAGCAAGATTTGAAAAAAAACCGACCTAAATTCTGAACCCAAGTCATCTTAAAATTATTATTTACTAGCGGAACCCGGCGAACTTCGTCTCGCCACGAATTTGTTCGCTTAGCAGCAGATGGCGTTAACATAGGTAATTTTCATCGACAGTTGTTTGAAATTTGCATTGTTTGTTTAAATTCTTCATTGAAAGCAGTCTGATTGTTTATTTTTTGTCTCACCAAAAGAGCAGTTTCATCAATTGCCATTTGTGTCCTAAATGGAGGAGAAAAGTGTGTAAAAAGTACGATTTTGTTTGACAGAGAATGTTAGACATAAAATGCTTAGAATCTGGTGCATTTCTAGACACGAACGATCCTAATGGAACCAATGGTGTCAATCTCATTTTACCCCCTGCGCAACACAAAGCGAGTGGCTCGTGGCGGTACTTCAATGCTTGCAATATTGGCACAAATGGTCCATTTCTCCAATTTGCATGCATTTATAATCGCTGTATTGTTTCGTCAGGTCATAATAGATTGCCTCTCTGTATGTGTTTCGTCTCAAATTCAATCGTCTTCGCACTGCAACATTACGGATCCGTGCCGCTTTATTCAATTTTTGGCGACGCTCATCGCTTTCAGTTGCTCGAACCTCTCTTCACGAGTTACACAAATTCATTTAATTCAGTTGATTTACCTTCAGAATCACGAAAACGCTATCAAGAAATCGTAAAATTCAACTTAACCCGCTACTGTCAAATGTTAACTGTACCGCCATCTTGATTTTAGAATTTTTATTCTTGTCAAGCAACGCCATCTATGATCAAGCTTAGTACTAAAATAATTTTCGGTTTTTCACATTTTTCTCACTTTTCCGAGAGATTTTCCGGATTTTTTATTGCCTATAGTAAGACCGAAGTGATTATGAACAAAACAAAAAAAGAATCATCCAAATCGGGTTAGCCGATCGTGAGTTATTAGGTAACATACATAAAACCCGACTCATTTTTATTATATAGATTAGTCCATTAAAAACGAAGGTTCTGGCATAATCTGTAGAATATATGTTTGCCATTAGTTTAAAAAAAAACACATACTTCATAGTCACCAGAAAAAAACATATTGGGTCCTTACCTATGTAATTGCTGTTTTTTCACACTGCCACTTTGAACTTGGATAACTTGGACTTGAGTTGGTATTTCAAATTTAAATAAATTTTAATTCAAGGCCATGTTATTCTTTTTTTTTTGAATAAGCTGTTTATTTGTCTTTCTATCGTTTGTTTTTGCTCAAATATTTTCGCTTGTGCAACCATGGTAAAGTTGAAAATTTGCATTATTTCCAAATATGAGATCCTGTGCCGGTGTTTCCGGTGGACAGCTTCTTGCAGTCTAGCTTTACAGGTACCGTAAATATGTACTGCTAAGAACTGCAAACAATTATGGTGAAGCTCGTGATTTAAGAACCGAGCCTGCTCAATCGCCATCGCCACTGCTTCTGCATGACAACGTATAACCACAGATTTCACTGCAAACAGTCGCAAAGTTGCAGGAGTTGCGGCTGGAGACTCTTGGTCGTCCACAGTAGTCAGTACTTGCCAGAACTTGCTCCAATAGAGTTTCGTTTTTTTTAAGAATTTAGATAACTTTTTAAAAAGGAAAAAAAACATATTTGAAGAGTCGTATATAAGAAGAAAAAATAAGTATTTATTTATTTATTTATTTATTTATAACGTACAAGAACAAAAAAATACAAGGACATGCATACTGTTGTACATGAGGAATAATTAAGAACAAACATTATAATAGCGAAAAACATAGCTCTATGGATATAAATATGCTAGCATATCCGAATGAGGCGAAATCGCACAACCAACTAGACCTAGAAGGTCTGTCTCTGGCTGTGCTGTGTTATACCAACAGTAACTGTATTTTTGTAACTCGCGAACTGACGAAGGTGATCAATTTTAAATATTTCTAAATCTAACAAATGTGTTGTTACACAAATTAAAGTAAAATTTAAAGTAGAAAAAAAAAATAAATAAATATATATGTATGCAATTAAGGGCTAAAAATAAAGTAAACTTTACATTATATACAATAAATTTAAGTGGAAAATAAGTAATAATATATACAAATATATGAATAAACACTACATTCTAGTATATATGTTTAAGAAAATGATATGTAATATTGCACAATTTTACAAATACATATTTTTTTTTAAATATTCACCCTACAGTATTAATAAGGTCTTTAGTTTTTGAACGCCCAATATCTAGAAGCCAGTTTTTTACTTTACCTTTAAAAGTTACATAATTTTTCACGTTTTTCGTGGTTTCACATAGTGAGTTATAAACTTTCGGGGCGATAAAAAAACATTGTCTTCGGGCAAATGTGCTTTTAACCTTTGGAATTGTGAAAAATTCCTTACCAGCATTTCTCGTTAAGTACAATTGTTGACTTCTTGCTCTGTACTCTTTAGTTTTGTGAAAGCTTACAAGGCACTGCTTAATAAATAGCTGGCAGATATCCAAAACCTTAAACTCCGCAAAGAGCTGGTTTGAACTGTACCGAGGAGGCTTTTTGTTTATGACTCTTATTAGTAACTTTTGTGCTTTTAATAGTCGGTCCATTGTTGTTTTTGTACATGAGCCCCACGCTATAATTCCATGCACCCATATACTTTGACCAAGAGCCATATACACCATTCGCAGTGTTTCTTTACTCAGTACATTCCTAAGTTCGCGGAACACGTACAGTAATTTCCTTGTTCGCGCCGTAAGTGATTTTATTTGGAATTCCCAATTGAGTTTGGAATCTATTTCTATGCCTAAATATCTATTTTTTTTTTCAATGTTTATATGCTCACATTTGCAATTATTCTGGGTTGAAGATACACTGCAGTTAAATTGGTGAATTTTTAAGGGTAATACGTTGGAGGTTAGGTTGGGTCTGAGTGAAAATGCTAGGTACTTCGTCTTCGAGATATTGAGTGTCAATATATGTCGATCAAGCCATGTTTTAATACTGTTCAGGGAGCATTGCGCGTCTGTAAACGCTTCATCCCAAGTATCTGCCTCAATTATGACAGCGGTGTCATCTGCAAATGAGATTATGGCTCCTTTACCTTCAAGTGTCATATCACATAAATCGTTGACATATTTGGTTATATTTATGAGCGTCTGATAATAAAACCAATTAAACTCAGTACAACCGTAAAGAAATTATATATTGACGTAAATAAAGCGTAAAGTGTAAAGCGGAGCGAGATAACAAAAATACCGTGGTTCCACTGTAACTTCATACAGGCGACTGGCGAACGCCGGCCGCCGCCGAGTCCCTCTCCGTCGGGCCAGCGATCCACGCTCGTCGCGGGCGCAGGGGCGCGCGGGGGACGAGGAACTGGTAGCTTCACTACTGTTTATTATTTAATTTATTTAAGTGACTTGACGCACCATATCACTCCCTTCGCAGTGACGAAGTCACGTATAGACTGTGAAAAATAATGAGAACATACGAAGAAAAATCAGTTTTTGAAGCGAACTCTAGTCATTCTTCCATATCGAGTTCGTTGTCCATTTTCTGTTGTTTGCTGATTAGGTTTCTGTGCAATTATCTCTGTATTGTCTTCAGAAGCGAGCACGTAAGCAGGCTTGAGCCTATCAATGGATACTGTCTTTAGAATTCCATCAATGACGATTTCAAAATATTTATCTGTTCTTTTTCTGACCGGATATGGACCTTTATACGGGGCTTGCAGTGCTCTCTTGCCGCTTTCTCGTTTGATGAACACGTGACTTGCTGTTAGTAGATCAGAGTGAACGAAAGCAGTTGTTTTGCAGTGGTGTTTCAAATGACGCGGTCCTAGATTGTTAAAAGATCTTCGAAGCTGCGTCACGAAATCTTCAGGTTCAGTTAAAGTTTCTTGTCGGGGTGATAAAAATTCTCCCGGAAGGCGTATGGTTTGACCAAATACCATTTCCGCAGGAGATGCACCTAAATCCTCTTTGTATGCTGCACGACATCCCATCAATACTACAGAGAGCATATCCGACCATCTATTAGTATCGTGGCAAGTAATCGCGGCTTTAAGCTGGCGGTGAAAACGCTCAACCATCCCATTTGCCTGTGGATGATACGCTGTCGTTCTAAAATGATCGATGCCGGTTATCTTACATAGAGCTTGAAAGAGATTTGCCTCGAATTGGCGTCCCTGATCTGTTGTTATTCTCAGCGGAGTTCCGTAGCGAGCAATCCAACCTTCAAATAACTTGCGTGCAACTGTTGTAGCGGAGATGTCTCGTAGTGGGAATGCTTCAGGAAATCTAGAGAATCGGTCCACAATAGTGAGACAATACCTATATCCTCGAGAATGAGACAACGGTCCCACTATGTCGATATGGATGTGGTCGAATCGAGCACTAGGTGGTGCAAATGTTCCTATAGGGGAGTGCGTGTGTCGATTGATCTTGCAACTTTGACAAGCTGGACATTCTCGAACCCATTGCTTGACGTCTTTAGCCATTTTTGGCCAAACAAACTTTTCGGAGATAAGACGTGAAGAAGCTTTAGTACCTGGGTGAGAGAGAGAATGAATAGATTCAAACACATTCTTTCTGAAAGACTTGGGAACAAATGGACGAACAGAAGATGTACTGACATCGCAGTAAATTGTACAGGAACAAGTGGGAATTTGAATCTTCTTTAAAATGAGACTGTGCGAGTCTGATGATTCAAGTAGTTTCTTGAGGTCTTCATCAGTCTGCTGAGCTTGTCCAAGTGCGTCGAAGTCAATGTGTGGAGTAATTGCTTCAACTCTAGACAATGAATCTGCAACAATGTTCAAGCTTCCTGCAATATGTTGAATATCTGTAGTAAATTGACTTATGAAGTCCAGATGTCTGAATTGACGTGGTGTGCATTTGTCGGGCTTCTGCTTCAACGCGAAAGTTAGTGGCTTGTGATCAGTGAAGATTGTGAAACATCTTCCGTCCAACCAATGCCTGAAGTATTTGATAGCGTGATACATAGCGAGGAGTTCACGATCATAAGTACTGTACTTAATTTGTGCTGGTGATAGCTTTCGCGAAAAGAAACCGAGTGGCTGCCAACCGTTGTCAGTCATCTGCTTCAAGGCGCCTCCAATACCAACGTCACATGCATCGGTGAATAGCGCTAGATGAGCATTTTCTTCTGGGTGTATGAGCACAGTGGCTTTAATAAGAGCTTCCTTGCATCCTTCAAAGGCCTCGATCCGATCTGGAGTCCACTCTACGGGATGATTACCTTTTACACCACATTTTAGACAGTCATGTAGTCTCGCTTGGACGTTTGCAGCATTGGGAATAAATCTACGGTAAAAGTTTATTATCCCAAGAAACCGTCGTAATCCTTTAACTGTTGTCGGCCGAGGATAGTTCTTCACAGCGTCAACCCTAGTTGATAACGGTTTTACGCCTGAAGATGATATTTCATATCCCAGAAACTCAATGGTTGACTGGCCGAATTGGGATTTGTTCAGGTTGATGACGATCCCATATTCAGAGAGACGATTAAAAATAATGCGTAGATGTTCTAGGTGCTCTCCTTCATTTTTCGAGAATATTAAAATATCATCGATATAGGGAAATATGAAGTGTAATCCTTTAGTGATGTCATCAATGAAACGCTGGAATGTTTGCGCCGCGTTGCTGAGGCCTGGTGTCATTTTAATCATTTCGAATAGTCCAAATGGTGTAATAACAGCAGTTTTGGGCACATCTTCTTCAGCGATGGGAAGTTGATTGAAAGCGCGAACCAGGTCAATTTTGGAAAAAATACGACATCCAGAAAGGTTACCAGAAAAGTCTTCAATATTTCGGATGGGATATTTGTCCGGAATAGTACGAGTATTGAGTGCTCGATAGTCTCCGCACATTCTCCAGTCTCCATTTGGTTTGGGAACTAAGTGTAGAGGTGAAGCCAAAGGACTATTCGAACGCCTTGCTATTCCAGATTGAACCATGTCTTCAAATGCCTTTTTTGCAATGCACAACTTACTCGGTGCAAGACGACGAGCCTTGAAAGTAATAGGTGGGCCTGGCGTAGTTTGTATATGGTGCACAGTATTGTGTTTCACTTCTCTGGTCATTGCTTCAGGTCTCGTAATCTCGGGGAATTGTGATAGCAATCCGTGGAAGGGAGTAGAAGTAGCGACAGTCTTGACATGTGGGAAAGGATCTTGTCGAACTTCTCCTTGACGAGAAAGGTTGGTCACGTTATCCAGCAGTCTACGATTGCGTAGGTCAACAATTAGTCCATAAAATGATAGGAAGTCAGCACCAATTATAGGCTTCGACACGTTGGCTATAGTAAAGTTCCAAGAGAAGTTACGACGTAATCCCAGATTGACTTGTATCCTGGTTGTTCCATAAGTATTAATAGGAGTACCGTTAGCAGCAAAAACTTCGTAGTCTGTAGGCTGTCTGCGTCCTTTTATTCTAGAAATTGGGTACACACATATGTCTGAGCCAGTGTCAATTAAATAGGTTTCCTTGGTGATGCAATCGCTGATGAAGAGACGGGCGGTTGTAGGGAACGAATCATTTACCGCCTCTAATGACCCGTGGGCTGGTTTTCCTCGTAGTTGCATGGCTTGATGCATTTCTTCGCACGGTCTCCGAAGCGATGATGGTACCAGCACTTTCCACTTTCTTGTCTGGATCTGGAACGGCTTCGGTTACGGTTTGAGTTCGGCGCCTGCATTTTACGATCAAGCTTGGTTGTTAAAGCAGCTACTTGTTTTGTTAAAGCTTCTAGTTTACATTCTAAAGCGGAATGAGAAGCAGTAGCATTATCAGCTAAACGGGGATTTGATAGCGATGTAGCAGCGACATGTGTGCTTGGCGTTATTTCGTGAATTTTATCAGCTAATATGGCCAAATTATCGAGTGAGGTCTCCATCTGCGTAGCAAGTATAAGTTGTGTCTGAGTTGGAAGACGACCAATCCACAAAGTGCGCAATAAATTATCTGGAAATGACGTACCCGACAGGTTTTTTAAATACCTCAAGAAGGTGGATGGTTTTCTGTCGCCCAGTTCTTCTTTTTCCAGTAAACGCCGCACCATCTCTTCTTGCGATTCAGAGAAACGCGTAATGAGTGCCTGTTTTAATCCTGAATACGGGTTGTCGCTCGGAGGAGATGTTATCAAGTCTTTCACTTCTATAGCACTTTTCGTGTCTAAATGCGATATGGCGTAGTAAAACATTGTTTGCTCGCGTGTGATACCTGCTAGGTGTAGTTGAGCATCCAGCGTCGCGAACCACAAAGCCGGTTCATCTGGCCAAAAGGGTGGAATTCGAACAGAAACTCGATCAACGTTTCTGCTAAATCCATCTTCTTCGCTTTTTCCAGCTGTATTTGGCGTCGTCATGTCGTAGGTAGGTTGCGAATCCACCAGGTAATCGATAAGATGTCGAGTCGCTCGCAACACGTGCGGTATAAGGTATTCAACACGTTGTTTATGTTGTTATTATTTACGATTATCTCACGTCGGCGTCACCACTTTGGTTATATTTATGAGCGTCTGATAATAAAACCAATTAAACTCAGTACAACCGTAAAGAAATTATATATTGACGTAAATAAAGCGTAAAGTGTAAAGCGGAGCGAGATAACAAAAATACCGTGGTTCCACTGTAACTTCATACAGGCGACTGGCGAACGCCGGCCGCCGCCGAGTCCCTCTCCGTCGGGCCAGCGATCCACGCTCGTCGCGGGCGCAGGGGCGCGCGGGGGACGAGGAACTGGTAGCTTCACTACTGTTTATTATTTAATTTATTTAAGTGACTTGACGCACCATAACATACATCAGAAAGAGTAAAGGACCCAATACGCTGCCCTGCGGCACCCCATATAAAACATTATGTTTATTACTTTCCTGATCCCCTATCGCAGTGATCTGTGACCTGTTTGTAAGAAAACTTTCGAGCCACTCATTAGCTTTACCAGAAATACCAAAAAGGTGAAGCTTTCTTATTAGGATTTTGTGAGAGACTGTATCAAAGGCTTTTGACAGGTCGAGGAAAATACCAAGTACTTTTTTCTTTTCGTCAAGTTTTTTGGCAATAAGTTCTGTAACCGAACTTATGGCCTCGTTTGCTCCCCGACCTTGTCTAAAGCCATATTGATTGTTTGATAGTAAGTTCGCAGATTCCAGGTGGTGCATAAGCCTAGATTTGGCCACTTTCTCGATCACTTTTGATACTACACTCAACAGGGAGATCGGGCGATAATTACTAATGTCTTCCTCGTCCCCAGATTTAAATATTGGAGTAACTCTGGCATATTTTAAACACTCCGGGAAAATTCCGCTTTCGAAGCTCCTGTTTATGATGTGCGTAAGAGGGCCAGAAAGTAAAGTGTACATAATAAATAAAGTGCATTAATAAATGGTCAAACCTGCATAGTAAATAATATTGATATCAGTATCCTATATCCTAAGGATATACAAATAATACTATTCTTAACTCAAATCGCTTAACAGATTTTTAGATGCTTATTGCTCGTATGCAGTTATTGATGTATTAAATATATCAACATTTCAACATTTACTAGTTGTTTATTGTATCAGATCACAGCAATGAGTAACAATTCCATTCCTGGATACAATTGAAACGAGGAAGTCGGAAGAATTCATAATTTCTTGTATAATAGTTCTTGATGAAGAATTAATTTTAATTTCTCCCAATAGATCGCTACAATTAAAGACACTTGAGTTTTGAAATAGGTTCTTAATCTTGAGGTTTGAAATTAAAATGGGTTCTTAATCTTGAGGTTTGAAATAGTTTTGAAATCTCGAGGTTTGAAATTAAAGACATTGAGTATTTTGAAAATATACATAGCATCATTTAGGTTACGCCTATGTGTACCAGAGCATCCATTTTAAATAGTACAGAAGCCTAATTTGTGTTGTTGCAATAGCTTTTTGTTTTAATGTTTAGGTATCGTACAAATTTATTCTGAATGTTCTGTAACCTGTTAATGTGCACCTCGTAGTGTGGAGGGCATATCGGTGATGAGAACTCCAGATGTGACCTTACAAATGAATTATAAAGTAACTTCATTATTGCAATTTCATTAAAAGGTTTCGATACGCGGAATATACCCCAACATTTTATATTCTTTCTCAGCGATGGCTTTAATGTGCGCGCGGAAGCTTAGTGATATACAAAATCACTCCCAGGTCTCTTATAAAGGAGCACTTTTGGTATCGTCAAATTGATATCGTCAACTCTTGTTTTTATTTCGAGTAAAACTTATGTGAAGGCATTTTGCTATGTTCATTTTGATTTTATTTTTATCGCAGTATAGCTTTAAAGAATCTATATCCTTCTGAAGTAGGATGCGATCTTCCGGAGAATTTATATTTTTATAGATTTTTAAATCGTCCGCATACATTAGAAATTTTGAATGCTCGAAACATTTGCCGATATCACTAACATACAAAATAAAAAGAGTAGGACCCAAGTATGACCCTTGTTGGATACCTGATGAAACGTTTTCACTTTTGGACTTAGCAGCACCGATTGAAATGCTATGAGACCTATTCTTTATATATGAAATAAACCACCTAAAAAGGTCACCTCGAATACTAATTGAATATTTTTTTTTACAAAATGTCGTGATTGACGCGATCGAACGCTTTGGCAAAGTCGGTTATGTCGTCAATTAGTTTACGATTATCCATATCTTTACATAAATAATCAGTGAATATCGCTAAATTAGTTTCTACCGACCTACCAGGGAAAAATCCGTCTTGTTCAATATTAATCTGATTTTTAATGTAATCGAGAATAGCATCTATATATCTATAAAAATGAATCGCCGTGCGTTAGTCTCGCAGGATCTCGGAAATGACTCGACCGATTTGAATTATTTTTCTTTTATTTTGTTTGGCTTGATTCAGGGGTGGTTGACAAAAAAAATATTTAAGAAAAACTCAAAGAAACAACTGAAAATCGAAAAAATCGAAATTAGTCATTTTGGGAACATTGGCCACTTTCTAGATGGCTATCGCGGCGATCGTATTGTTTGACAGCTGCGCAATGCATAACTGTTATTCATTCCATGCGATTGTGTAAAATAGTCATTAAATTATAATTATTACTTTCCTGTTTAAGGAGAGTATTGTGGACGCACTTCTGTGTGTATGTGTGTGTGTCTGTGTGTATTCTCCGACGATAGCGCCGAAACGCTTCATCCGATTGAGCTGAAATTTGGCATGCAGGCATCATTTGGTCATGGCATGAGCTGAAAAGATTGTGGTTGAAATCCGTCCACCCAGGGTTGGCTCCCGACGAGGGAACTACTCAACGGTCAACAGCAGAGACCCAAAATTTTGTATACGCATTCATGTTGAGACAGGGTTAATCACCCCATACTAATTACCAAATTACTACAGTTCGGAATTCACGGGGATCTGTTGAGATGGTTTGCGTCTTATGTGGCCAATCGACATCAAGCTGTCACTGTTGGTGGTTATAGGTCCGAGTATGTTAGAGTACCTTCTGGAGTACCGCAAGGTTCGCATCTCGGGCCATTATTGTTTAATATTTATATTAATGACATCGCCTCTTGCTTTCACACATCTAAATTTATCGTTTATGCCGATGATCTAAAAATTTATTCCACCATTAAAGGTACGAAAGATTGCATAAACATGCAACGCGATCTAGACCGACTCTTGGTATACTGCCACAAAAACAAGCTCTGCCTCAATCCCTTAAAGTGCAATACCATCAGTTTTACCAGAAATACTCGGCCAATTGTATATAACTATCTTATCGATGGCGAAAACATTCCAAAAACATCTTTAATACGCGACCTCGGACTTTATTTAGATACGAAGCTTACATACAACGACCACATAGATTACATAGTTCTTAAGGCCAAGAAAATGTTAGGATTTTTGTTTAGAGTATGCAGACCGTTCAGTGACACCCTCGCCTTAAAAACACTGTATTACGCATATGTCAGAAGTGTCTTAGACTTCGGATCCACTATATGGTCACCGATGTATGCTGCATCTGTCAACAAGGTTGAGTGCGTCCAAAAGCGTTTCTTGCGATACCTAAATTGGCGCGAGCACTCGAACTTCGAGACATATGAGGAAAGAGCGGATTACTTTAAGGTTGCACTGCTCTATAATAGACGGACCATAACCGACATGTCTTTCCTATATGACATCCTTCATGGTTTAATAGACTGTCCAGCTTTAACTGAGCGAATTTCCTTGAGAGTGCCCCCCAGAAGTATCCGAGTTTCTCGTTTGTTTCATGTGCCCAGGTGCAATTCAAGCCACTTCAGCAACTCTACTATGATACGGTTACTCACCTCTTTTAATAACAGGTTTAATGACCTTGACATTTTTTCTCTGGACAGGAAGCCTTTTCTTCACGCAGTCGAAGAAAAGCTCAGGAACGATAATTAATTTAAATTTACTTATTACTTTATTATATACAATATATTTATGTGTGTATGTATGTCTATATGTATATATGTGTATATATGTGTATATATATATATATATATATATATATATGTATGTATATATATGTATATATATATATGTATATGTGTATGTATATATATATATATATATATATATATATATATATATGTATATATATATATATATATATATATATATATATATATATATATATATATATATATATATATATATATATATATATATATATATATATATATGTATATATATATATATGTGTATGTGTGTGTGTATGTATATATATATATATGTCAATAGTATACGTATGTATGTGTTATAATAATCCCTCCCTTCCATTTCCATTCCCCTATTGTAATTACACATTTATATTTAGAAATGCTTCTTTTTCCTTTTTTCTTAAAAAGAAGGTTATAAAATTATTATCTTTTAAATGGGTACTTTATATTTTTTGCTAATTTAAAATGTATTAATGGCTATATTGATGTTAATTTATAAAATGTTTTTTTTTATATAAAGAATATGCTGTATACATTTAGTTAATAAAATAATAAATAAAATAAATAAATGTATGATAGCAACTTCCAAGTTTCACCATGACATGGCTGATGTAACCCTAGGTTGGCTCCCGACGAGGGAACTCCTCAACGGTCCACAGCAGACACACAATTTAAAAAGTAGTAAAGTCGAAAAGCCGAAAAATCGAAAAGTCGAAAATTCAAAAAGTCAAAAGTCAAGAAAGTCAAAAAGTCAAAAAAGTCAAAAAGTCGAAAAAGTCGAAAAAGTCAAATAAATCAAAAAAGTACAAAAAGTCGGAAAAGTCAGAAGTCAAAAAAGTCGAAAAAGTCAAAACGTTGAAAAAGTCGAATAAGTCGAAAAAGTCGTAAAAATCGTCAAAATCGATAAAGTAAAAAATAGTCAAAAAAGTCGAAAAAGTCGAAAGTCGAAAAAGTCGTAAAAGTCAAACAAATCAAAAAAGTACAAAAAGTCGGAAAAGTCAGAAGTCAAAAAAGTCGAAAAAGTAAAAAACGTTAAAAAAGTCGAAAAAGTCAAAACGTTGAAAAAGTCGAAAAAGTCAAAACGTTGAAAAAGTCGAATAAGTCGAAAAAGTCGTAAAAATCGAACAAGGCAAAAAAGTCGAAAAAGTCGAAAGTCGAAAAAGTCGTAAAAGTCAAATAAATCGAAAAAGTCATAAAAGTCGAAAAAGTCAAAAAAAGTCAAAAAAGTTGAAAGAAACAGAAAAAAAAGTCAAAAAAGTCGAAAAAGTCGGAAAAGTCGAAAAAGTTAAGAAAGTCAAAAAAGTCGAAAAATCAAACAAGGCGAAATAGTCGAAAAAGTCCTGATTGGAAAATAGAGCTGATTGCTAACACCATCACAGGCAATGACGGATACCAATTAATTGTATCGTCGCCGATCAGTTGCGGACAATGGGCGATCTGCAGTTGTGAAGGTCAAAAGGCACTGATGTAAATGTGGACAATCGTTGGATTGTGCCATATTGTCCAAGGCTATTAAAGCGCAAATCAATGCGGAATACTGCAACTTCGTCAAGTCGATAAATTAATTCGCAAATCTCGTTTTTTGAACATTTTATCGTTTCCACTGCTTCATCGTATTTTTCACTTTTTTATTCAATTCATCGATTTTGTCGTTGCTATAATCTCGAAACTCTTTTAAAATATTGGACACTTTATCTAGATTCGAATCTTGTTGTGAATTTTTAGTCGATCGTGGACAGAATCAGCTGGACGAGTGAGTTGTCGAGGGCCACGGTGGAGCTGGAAAGGGGCTGCGGCTCGCCTGAGGGGCTCGCCGGGGGTGAAGGGGGGCGCGGCTGAAGGGTCGCCTGGGGGTCGCCGGGAATGCGGGGGCGGCGCAGCTGAGTAAAAATTGTAGTCAGTACTTCAGATTAAAAATTCGGTAACACAGGTGCGATTTGTTAGATATCTCACATTTGGCAATAAATTAGCGGAGAAAATAATAGGAGTGGGCACAAAACACGTCAATTAGCGGGCACTGACAGGTTAGTAGTGTAGTAATAGAAGCGGGCACAATGTCGGTACTATATATAGGTATAATAAATTGCTTATAAGTGCCACTACCGGTATATCCTGAAAACCAGGCCTTTATCGCCTGAGTTATCCCGATTTGCGGCGTTTGTAGTATTTCTATAGTCTTTATCAAAATGTTCTATTATATTACGTATTATTTTATTTTTAAGGTTTACATATTGTAAATTGCTGCAAATAAACTAAAAATAAAATATAAAATGTAATCTAACTACGGCAATCCGTAGTTAGGTTATGTCAAATGTATTAGATAACTTACACATAGCTGCAGTGGTGAAAGACAAATTCAACGGTATATTTCATTCGCAAAGCTTTTCATTGTTTAATTTTCTGCACCTTGTGTAAGATATATGTAAGACCACTTCTGAAATTCGGTAATCATATCTGGAATCCATTCTTCGTCAAGGATGTAGATCTTCTACAAAGTTCAATGTAGAGCGACGAAGATTCTAATGGGATTTAGGAAGCTATACTACGAAGAGAGGCTCGGTTAAAATTGCAAAAACCAAAGGTGACCTTATTGAGACCATCAAAATACTGCATGGATACTTTAGCTGTCCCCTGTATAGTACTATTTTTACCTTCAACACCATTCAGCATATAATATGCGTGGTCATCCGTTCAAGCTGAATAACACGCATTTCTTAAGCAATCCAAGGAAGCGCTTTGTAGTGAACAGGATAGTGGATGCGTAGATTGGACTGCCATAAGAAGTTGTGGAAGCTGATCATTTTTTTTTTATGCAGAACCGCAGATGTAGGCCGGTTGAAAATAATGATAGATTGCCTGTCTATACTAATATTATAAAGAAATATTGTTTGTAAGTTTGTATGTAGGGGGTAATCTCCGAAACTACTCATCCGATTTCAATAATGCAAATTCTTCCACTGATGAAAAGCTCCATTATCGATGAGTGATATCGGCTATATTTTATTTTGTTGATTTTCAATACGATGTCACGACATGTGTAAATCAAGTCGGAGACAAATAAGCTGGTGAGTTATTTTATCGGCGTGCGCTGACGAAACGGTTTGATATATGTGGAAACAATATACGACAAAAATATGGGCCTTAAAGAGGTCTATAAAAAAGTCGTCGACAGCATATATCTAACTTTTATATTTAAGCTACAATAACTGCTTTTATGTCCCAAAAAAATAAAAATAATAATTAGGCAGTATTTGTTGAAGACATTAGCAATAAAATAATAATCCTTATCAAAATAAATTAATCCAATAACACAGGTGTTAATTAGAGATAAAATTAGCCATTTACTGTACGTTCTTAGGTTGCATAGTTATAGAGATATCTTGAAATTAGTGACGCGTGCAAGCACCTCGAAATACCCAAGTCAGCGTACAGCGGAAGGCAACGCGGGTGGCAAGGAACAAGACTCGTGCGTCTACGAGATAGGTAGCGTGCGTCTGAGGGGACGTCTTGCAGTATATATCTAAAGGTAGCGTCTAAAAAGGCAAATAAACGCCATCCTACTTAAATTAACAAATCGTTTCGAAACTTTACGCGAAGCGAAGCCGCGGGCAACAGCTAGTCTATTTTAATATGATAGTGTTACAATAAATATTTTTGTTTTAATTTATCCAATATCCAATAATTTCAGCGAGTCGTCATTCATACTCGATGTTTTTTTTTTACTCTGTATACCCTGCTACATTGGTTGCCTTGCATTCTGAGGTTTACACGTAATGTTTATATACGTGTTGACACGATACGCGAAATGGCCACGTAAATTTGAGACACAAATGAGAGAAACACTCTAGATCAGCGGTTCCTAAACTGGGTTCCGCGGAACCTAGGGGTTCCGCGAGGTCTCGATTAGGGTACCGCGAATTTCCTCTCGGCAACAGGTGATATGTAAAAAAACATAAATATTTGTCAGCATTTAACAGACCTGACGAAGTTCTTGTTATGAGTACAATGCTACCCAGATAGATACTAACAAGGACATTGACTGAGTACAACATACGTTTGTACCGTATTAAACGGGAGCTAATGGGCCCTTGCTGAGTTGGCCGCGAAGACCCATTCTGTTCAGGGTTGGTCACACTCACGGGTCAACGACTATCCGGCGGCCTCCACGCATGAAGTGCGAGCCCGGGCAGGACTGTGGCCTTAGGGCTAGTTTCCCCTAGGAGTCAACCTTCTGGCGCTACTGGACAGTGCGCACTGTGCGGCGTAAGGCAATCGATTGTGCACTCTGACTAACATCTTGCGGTGTCGACTACAACGGGCGAGCCCGTCACCACAGGACGTTTTAACGATTAGTCGTTCTGTCGCCCTGCAGTGAACGTAGAAGACTTTGGGCAGTACAATCCTACGTCCAGCTACGTCACAACCCGTGAGAGTCCAACGCCTTACCGCGAGTGAGCCAGGAATAAACCCGGCGGGCTCGAGATACTCGCGCCCTCACTTCCAATTGTGACCAGATTTCTCCGGTCTCTCGATTGGTTCCGAGTTCGAGGTCGCTTGCGCGGTCCTCTCCCTTACGAAGCGGTGAAACGGAGTGCACCGAATCTAACGCGGACCAAGGCGTCCTTTGCTCGACTCTGAACCGGGATCGGATGGCCAATGGTCATTTCAAGAGCAGTCGCCGTAAGGTAGACAACTACCCCCGCTCTATAGGAAACAATACAGTTCCCAGACTCCCCCGATTGTTAGTCGGAGAGCACAGTCGATTGGCTAGCGCCGCTCGGTGCGCAGACCGTCCAGGAGCGCCAGAGGATTGATTCCCAGGGGAGACTGGTTGACCCAGTGTCCTACCCAGGCTCGCACCCCATGCGTGGAGGCCATCGGATGGGTGTTGACCCGTGAGTGTGACCGACCCTGAACACATGGGTCATCGTGGCCACATCATCATGGGCCCATTAGCTCCCTAGACTCCGACTCTGACTAACAGTCGGGGAAGTCTGGAATCGGTACTGTTTCCTATAGAGCGGGGGTGGTTGCAGACCTTACGGCGTCTGCTCTTGAAACGACCATCAGCTACCCGAACGTGACGGGTTCGCCCGTTGTAGTTGACAACTCTATTTGTACCGAAATAAACCGTTTAGATTGCCAAGTTCAAGATAAATTCTCGGTCAAAGAGGGGGTGTGGAAGAAGGGGACAAGGAAAAACGGAATGCGTCCTAGAAGAAAATTGAAAAAAAAAACAAAATCGCTTATTTCTCAGAAACGGGGGGATATCCCCATTCAGGCAGCAAAGTTTATCCGTCCCGAAAATTAATTTTTAAACCGAGCCATTGTCTTTTGGATTGGACTGAGACATTAATACACATCAGCGGAACAAGGTATTTTCAGCTACTTTACTCTCTTTTTTATCTAACACATATCGCTGCAAATAAAGAAATGTATAAGTAATGCTTTCCAGGATTTAAAATTAATTTTTCGTTATAAAGCAATAGAATATTGATACAATTTCATAACTCTAAAATTGTTGCTTGTTGAAATTGCTGAAATTGTAGAAATTTCCTTGAGCTATTTACTTGCACATGCATCACTGTATAACTGCACATACATTCCTACGTACATTTCCTTACACTTTGTAATAAAGTCGAAAGGTGTTTTATTTCGGGCTATTATTGTCCATTGAATTATTTTAAAATTTCACTGGATTTGGCATTTGTCATGACAGAGCAAGACATTTCGATATTATAGCCCTTGATTGGGTAAAATTCCTTTGATAAATGGTTAACCAGTGGTTAATCTTAAACATCGCCTGTAGAGCTATACCTTAAACACCCCCCCCCCCCTTCTCCCCCGGAAAAGGGATTCCAGCAAACGTAAGCGACTTACTAGGGGTTCTGTATCTGAAATAGTTTGGGAGCCTCTGCTCTAGATACCTGGAGATATAAATCTTAATTTACATCAGCCTCGTAGAGCGTTTTACCCTGTACTATGTGGATGGCCATTCTAAGGCAGACTCAAGCATAGAATTACAATCGTATAGAAAAATATCCAATATAATATCCAATGTTTACAAAAAAAAGACTAAAAATAAAATATTTTTACAACATTTTTTCGCAAAGCAGATTAGATGAGATTTGTGTCGATTTTATCGCCCCACTAGGTCTGTACAGGATGGGCGTTTACTGTAGGAGCTATTTAAAAAACAAATTAACCAAAAAATACTCAGAAAAATAAAAAATTTAGTGACATCTAAGTTTTAAATATTACGTTGTCTAAGTGACATCCACCAGCTTGTTTATATTCTTTAAGTCGGACTCGCAGATTATCAAAAACACGTTGGCAAGTTGCTTTTGAAATGGCGTTAATTTCCCGTCTGTTGTTATTAGATTATCTTCATAAACCCTTGATTTGAGGTATCCCCACAGAAAATAATCGTTTGGAGTGAGATCAGGTCTCCGTGGGGGCCACTCAATGTCTCCTCTCCTTGAGGTGACTTTCCCAAGGAACATCTGCTTCAAAAGGTCTATGGACACTCTGTTAGTGTGGCAGGTGGTCCCATCCTGCCGAAACCATATGCTGGAATTGTGGCCTTTGAAATTCTCGAAGAGCTAGAACGAAAAACTGCTGCACTATCTCACCGTAATTCTTGTCTTCTTTTGTATCCGCGCTGACTTCGAGCGGCAGTCATTATTTATTGTCAATGTAGACCCGGTTGCCTCAAACATTGTGATCCATTTAAAAATAGTTTTTTTGCGCTGGGTTATTCCATAATGTCTCGTAAACCGAAGTGAGCACGGTACATTCGCCTCGCAATCGTCACAGGATTATTGTTTGCATAAAACGCGAGAACACAAAACGCACGTGGCATATCTGTGAACGGCTCCATAGCGACAAAAATTTATACGAACTGGCGCGTTTACCGACACGCCCCGCGCCCCCGTAAGCCCGTGAATTTTTGAAATATAAACAAAACAAACCGCGAACACACTTTCTTAGACGTGATAAAAATACAAGTTAATGATTTTAAAATCGAACTTTTCTTAATACGTTTTAAATTTCAGGACATGTTCCTTCAAATTAATATATCTTACCTTCTTACCTACACTGAGAAAAATATCTGTATTGGCCCAATTAGAAATTCTCTTTGGGTGGGTGACGGTTAGATTGGTTCTGACTGTTGCAAACAGATCAATCTCATTGGTTTTTCTAACCGTCCCAATCAGATTTGGCATCTAATTGAGCCAAAAAGGAACCGATTGGGTGACTGCAAGATTTCTGTTTCTAGATCTGTTTGGCTCTGTTAGCTGTTCTAATTGGCTTCATAGGTAGATATCTACTTGGCTTAGGTAGATATCCTTTTACTCCTAAGTAGATATCCTTTTACTCCAGGTAGGTATCTACTTGTCTTAGGTAGATATCGTTTTACTCCATTAAGGTATTTCTCATTGCCCTAATAGGAAATCTAATTACCTCAGGCAGTCCATATCTCATTGGACCAGCAAGGGCTCGTATGCTCACTCTGGCGGGGGTGGTGGGGGGGGGGGGTATCCCTTTTCCCGCCCTATCCCTTTTCCCAGGGTGGATGGAGCATACGACTCCTTGCTGTTTTGTTCTATTGAGATGGACTGCCGCAGGCATCTGTAAAAGACAAAACACGGATTTATTACAGAAACAATTTTAATATTCACACAAAACACATGAAACAAAAGTGATACAGTAAACAGCAGTGTATATACATAGTATCTATATATAGTAAACAATGTTAACTGTCGTAAACTAAACACTGCAGACCTGTGATATGCGTCTAACATAAATTATAATTAAAAACACAAATTTTTACAAAATGTCTTCCTATAAGAGGGTTCTTTATGGGTCATGTGATACGTTCTTATAAAATTCATTACTCGGTATAAATTGCCCGTAGTTATCAGGTCATCAGTGTCGATGAATGTATCTTCTATAAAATATACCTTATTAAGGGTGGGTGAATCCTATTAAAAACACCACCAAGGGCGAGTTTCACCATGAATTTTACCCTTTTAATTTGAAGTAAACACTTCACATCAACCAATCCGATTCACGGACTTCCAGTTAAGTTAAATTTATCCGGGTTAAATTAATAGTGACACACGCCCTAATCAGTTATTTTAACGTTTAGTTACAAATAAAGAGCCATCAATGGCAGTTGAAAGTGTACAAGGATATGGACATTTAAAACTGAAATGAAATACAGCGAGTGTTCTTGGGCTAGCCTGGACACCGTAAGACATATATTTTCGAGAATATCCTAAATTCTCCAAGACGACTCCAACAAAAATTAATTTCTCCTTAACGTGAAGCATTTCTGTTATTCGGATAAAATCACTGCAGTCATTGGTGTTCAATAGCAAAACTGTTCCTGTCCGATAACAATGACTGTAAAATGATGCTGCTTTAACTACAGAACCGGACATTTCGTTAACTGGAATGCCCAAACTGGACAGGAGTAATTCATAATCGGGCAATTTAAATGTTTTAGATGAAAATGTCAATGTTAAGGGGTCTCTATAAGCACTATCAATAAACAGTTCATTTAAAACCAGCTGATGTTTTAATGCCAAAGTTAGAGTAATATTACGCCTACTAGCGGAAACATTTGCAGCATTTTTTAAAACACGATGTTTCGATTCGAACCTCATCGAGGAAAGTAACGCAAGTGGCCCGTAAGCTAATAGAGCTCTCGGATAGTGAACCAGGAAGTGAAATTTAGGCTGTAAGTGCCCACCACTGAGTTCCAAGTACATGGCATTTAACTCGGATACCAGAACGCCAATGTATTCGGCTGTTTCTGTACAACTCGTCCATCTTGTGGCCTCTCTCACTAAATCTACAAGGGATTCGTACAATGCCCAATGTTCATCGTCCATAGGGACTAAATCACCGATAAGCAATCCAAAATACCTAATGAGGTTTACTAGACCCGACCCAGATTGTCGCACAATTTTCTTTCGAATCCGATCTATTGACATAGCTACTGGCTTTGCTGAGTTATCAGGCCCAAAATCGAATTGCTGTAAACGACTATTGAAATCGTCCAACGAAAAATAATGTTTGTCTAAAATGAAGACTTTCAGTAGGAATCCCATAATGTACTTTCCACAGCCTTCAAAAATGTCATGAAAAATGTCTACCCCAATTTGATCAAAGACTTTGAAAGATTCCCAATGATAAAAAACACATTTTTCTTTGACACCAGTTGTAACTGGATTGTTACTGTCAAGGTCTTCCCTATAGTTGGAGACATTTCTTAACATTTCTGGATTTTCCTCAGTACCTTTCCTAAGTTCATTTTTCTCGATCCGACATGTGCGGCAACAGCGATTGGCAGAAAAACTCTCAACGAAACCACAAATTGAGTGTAAACCCAAGTTGTCACCCAAAATTAACCCCAACTCGAAATAAATTGTGCGATCAATCCCAAGTTGCTGAAAAGTAATGCCATTTATTTTTATATCATTCATGTCATCAATAATGGGTTTGAAAATCTTGTAATTTCCAAATTCACTGCGATCTGAAGAATGAAAAAGAGCTGCAAGGATAATTTTATTCACGGATGATTGTGACACTGATGTACCCGAGGGAAAGTCAATTGCAAGACAAGGGAATGCTATATACACGGCCCCCAGCTTGTGAATTCCTGCGTGACTCCCCAAAGCATTGCCGCTTTCAAAATCGTCAAAAAACAAAAAATAAGGTATGATCAGCTTATCAGGAGCGTTTGCTATGCGTTTGCGCCAAGCTGACCCTTGAATAAAATTCTCCATTGTACCTGACACATCTGCATAACAACGCTCCATGTAAGATAGAGTACTGCTTAAAACATTGGTAATTGAAAATATTTTGTAAAAGACTTGTCTTAGCGGAATTCTATGAGCCACACAATCCACTGATTGGTAAGTTTTTTCCCGTTTCCTCGTAACGTAATCAAAGCGAGTACCGACTGTATAAGGTACAGGATCAATCAGCGTATTTTTACTTCGGAAATGGGCCAGTACACGGAACTCAGAGGAGTAATGTCTGAAAACCGATTGCATGAGTTCTAAACCTTGATCCTCGCTCTCGGTAGAGAGAACAGCTGTTCGAAAATGTTTAACTATTACTGGATAGTATGAGGCAGTTATAACCCTTTCAAAATCTCTAAAAAACAACCCAGCCATTTTCCTAGTTAGCGCATTGTTACCGTAATATTTTCCAGCAATCTGTAGTAAAACACGCTCTAAACTTTGATTATGAGACAGTCCTTCTGCTTGCACTGGGGGTATTTCAGGCTGAGACGATAATTGGGACTCATTTACATTTAATTCAAGCTGCAATGATGATTGGGGCTCGTTTACATTTAATTCATGCTGCCATGATGATTGGAAGTCACTTAGATTTAATTCACGAGAGACCTGTTGTTTGCTATTAAAAGAGGTTTCATGTTCTCTTCTATTATGCTTATATAAGGAGTTCCATGCTGAATACGTTCTGGTACAATAAGGACATGGAATGTCTCGAGACAAAAGAACTTTACAAATATTCAGCATGCAATGCCGCCGATAAGCTACAATAGAGGAGAACGCTACATTACAAGATGGACAACGCCCCATTTCAATAGATAATGTTAAAGTCACTTTGATATATTAGTTTCAATGGAGGGAATATCTGTGGACTGAATGTCGCTTAACTGCTGAAGGAGAGTTTCAGTCATGCCACTGATTTTATCGAATTCTGACTTCAGTTCGTAAATATACCTTTGAAACACATACCATATCGGGGCACTCTGTTCCGGGTAAGTAAGGAGAAGCGCCCAATAACATTCAAATAATGTTGCAATAGCCTCCTTGAAATTAGTAAATGTGTAAACAACATTCTGGGTTATAATAACCTCGTATTTAGTTGGGTTTCGAGACCCATAGGCAATTATAAAAGGCTGAACTGGAATGCGGTACTTGTCCAGCTTGTCTTTCTTTGTAGAGAAAACTTCATCCCGGCTTGTGTCTGAAGAAACATCCACCACAATCCCCGATATAGACTCCGACCGGGTCGGCCGCCAAAGTCCCTTTTCGGTTGCTACTGTTGTTCCGTATTCTAGAAGATATCCGACGAGCTTAAACGCAGTGAGGTCCGCCAATTCACCACCCACTGCAAAGAAAAACGAATAGCATCAGGAGGATCATACATGGCACCTCAGGAGATTCCTCGGCACCTGAGGAGATACGGCGGTTCTCAAGAAACGGAATGTGCTAAATACTTATGAAAAGAACTTACATTCTACATCACCGACGAGGGAACGGATTTCCTTATACGGGCCAAAGTCCAGAAAAGTCCGGGCTAACGCAAAAACCCTCTCGCGAAACTCGGGGTACCGGCGGTGTACTGCAGAGCATGAGAGGCCGGGGAAGCTAATCTGAAAGTCGATCCTTAACTGTAAAAGAGAAAGACGATTTTAATACAACATATAAATTCCTTTGTGAAGGGGGCAGATCAGAAAACTTTATACCATATTAACATTTCAAACTGCTATTTGGACAAAAACTATATGAAATCGTTTAAATTACTTTGTGGTATCTTCAAGAGCCATATTTTTAGGCAACAAAAACAATTACGTCAAAATGTAAAATTTTCAGCGAACTGATTCGCCTAGTGCGTGGTCAAGATGGGTCTCTGGGATTTTGGGGCAGTTTAGTGCGTACAATATTGAGTGGTCGCATATTCAAATCAGAAAGTGGCTTGCCGCGCGGTTAACCGCCTAGGCGGCGTGCCGCTAGTGCGAGGTATCGGCAATCGCTGAAAATTGCGCTTTTATATTTTGACGTAATGGGTCAAATGAACATGTCTTACTTTAAAGCCTGTAATATATATTATTACTCACCAGTTGGTAGCCCAGGGCCGTAGAAACTGCCTTGTACCGGCTCAAGTATTTATCGGCAGTGAGCTCAGGGTCACGAAGTAAAAGTCGCCGCCTGACTTTTGACGATTGTTTCCAAAATAGCTCCGCCACATCACGAGGCTCCCACGATGAGTGAAGCCATAGCAGGGCCTCGTCCTCCTCAATAGTATTCTCCTTGTGTGGGCTGGGTTCCGCCCTCTCGCCGAGACGTTTCCTTTTTCTGGGTTGCTTCTGGCTGGCGGTGGATGGGGACGGAGATTCAGACCGGCTATCAGATGGCGAACGAGCTCCGATGGCGGCAGAGGCTATCAACCCTGACTTCCTCAGCTCGAAGCGGTAGGCGTGGTAGCGGCTGTACAGCTTTCCTCTAGGCTCCTTGCTGCCGGTCGTGTGGGAGAAATAGGCTGATTCAGACTCCAGGGGAAAGACTGCCTTAATTCCCTTGGCCCACCTCTGCCATATGGATGAAGATACCGACTTAGCGGCCTGCTGTCGGCGCCACTCAAATACGACAATCGCGTTCACCAAGCTGCAAAGATATTTTTTTAAGAAATGGCACACAAGAAACATCTGTCAGGTCAGAAGGGACATGTTGGCACCTCAAAATAAGTAATCAGATAATATTAGAACTTACTGGATTCGCTCCTTTGGAGCAAGTGCACAGCCTGAGTTAGCCTTGGCCAGTAAGGCTGGGCCGTAATGGGGGTCTTCCGTCAGCACGACCCGCACGTTGTGGTGCGGTATAGGAGTGCACTTGTCTATTAAAGTCAGGACATCCTCATATTGGTCCGTCTCTTGTTGAAAAGGCACTGAAGGGGTGTACATCGGTGGTGGCGTTGGCACAGGGGAGATGTATGGAACTAATTGCTGCGTTGGCTCAGGAGGGACGTAGGAAACATTTTGTGGTGTTGAGCAGTAGCTATTACTGTGCTGAGGCGTGCCTGGTGGATTCGTGTTATTCACCTGTAATTAAAAGTAACAAATTATTAATTATAAGAAGCACATAAGATTAAAGAATTTAACGCCCGCCATGTTACGGTACTGATTTTTTTTTTTAATGCGGATGTTAACTCTTAAATCATACGTGCAAGGGATTTTCTTATATTTAGTGTCTGCTAAAATTGCTTATTCGCTAAAGAATGACCACGCACAGCTTGCAGGTATTTCCTCAGCGCTATGAAGAATTTCACCCGTTGGCCGAGACTGCGACCAGGGAATAGCTCCGCGTAATGCCTTTCTTCTAGCCCTTCCAAAGCTTCGATGGTGTCAAAGTCATTATCTACAAACACCACAAAACACAAGTATAAAGACCATTCCACATGCACAAAACTACCACAAACTAGTTAAGGCGACGATGTGAAACAATAATAGGTTTTCAACTTGCAAAATGACGTGTAAATCGCCCGCTCTTTCAATCGCCGCCATTTTGGCTGGTTTACGAAATAAATCAACTTACCAATAAATGTCGGTGTAAGGTCGGAAAACCCGATGTGCAACAGAATGCCTCGAACATCCATATTCCACTCGCATGGAATTATGACACAAGCACGGAACGAAAAACGGAATACAATTCACGGAACAATGGCGGATCTATGGCACCGGCCGTCATGCATTTATCGACTGTCAGCCGCCCCCGTCACGGCGGCACCGTCGTATAAAGCGTTACTCAAACAAAAATATAGATGGCGCGCGATCTAATCAGATATCTCTTTGGGTCAATAAGATATCTTTAACAAAATCTTCTTGCCAAAATATTTACAAATCTGCAAGTAGATATCCTTTTAAGTCTGACTAGAGCAATGAGAAGTCCTTATTGGTTTTCATCAAAAACGATGCCATCGACAGTGCAAGTAGATTTTTCCTGTTGGGACAGTCAGATCCCTTATTAGACCAAAAGGAAAAAAATTAGTCAGATTTTTCGCTTTCGAGCAGTCAGAAAAGTCCTTTGCTAACAAAACGAATTCGCCAAAACGGCAAATCTGTTTGGCCATTTTTCTCAGTGTAGTAATAATAATTGTGTAATATTACTTCAAAATTGAGTCTTCGCGCGTCATCTAGAAATTGCGCTTTCGAAATCCGCTGTTTTCGCAGTCAATTATCCATTTTTACATTAATTATCCAATAGACTTCAAATAAATATATATGGTGATTACGACGACTGAAGTCAAAAGAAGCTAAAACGATTAATTATGTGACCAAAATCACTTCAAAAACTCCCAAATTCTCGATTTACGCATGAAAAATGCTAACACGCCCACCCGTTATTTAAAACCTAGTGACTTCACTTTTATTTATTTTTTTCATTCATTTAGTTAGATCGTTCATTCATTCTTAAAACTAAATGATATTTATTTAAATTAATAACAAACTAACCGAGTAATATCAAATATATAATTGAGTAAATAAATAAATGTTTAGAACAATCCATCAACCACTGGAACAACACGCCGGGTTTGAATCATTCCAACGGTAAGACTGCCCGTGAGGCCTTATCCCTAAATAGGAACAATCTAAGCATACTGGTGAGGGCGCTCACGGGCGTTGTTGCCTGAACAAACACATGTACAACCTTAAGCTCCGGGACACGAAAATGAGCAAGTTCTGCCAAAGGGTAGAGGAAACACCCCTGCACCTCATGTACGAGTGTGGCCCGCTGATGCGTAAAAGATACACCCACTTGGGTGGTCATTACCTCCATCTCAGGTTGGAGGTAATGGCCACCTGTTGCGCCAGATTGTTTTACTTCCTCAGGGAGGTAAAACAATCTTTCGCCGAAAGCCTGTTGCGGTTCTTAAATGAAACGAGGCTTAGCGCAGAACTATAGCAAGTGGCGAAAACAATAAATCAGCAATGGTCGCAGTGTTACAAGGCTTATAAAGACCTTAGAATAGCCCCACACAACAAATAATAATAAAAAAAACAAAAACAAAATCTATGAATACATAAACAAATAAATTGAGCAATAATTTTAATATGAAGGCGAATTGAAAAGCAAGCGTGATGGAAGTGAATCTTAAAATCATTGTAGAACTGACAGCCGTTGCTTGCTACGGACAGCAAGTCTTACCTGGAATTTGATGTTTGGTCCTCAATATCGGCTCCATGCTGGCTAGAATCCATGGATCTAGACCGAATATGTCCTACACTGCGCTATTTTTACAAGCTTTTATTTACCTTGCAATGTTTGTTAGTATGTATGTTAGTTTGTTTAGGTAAAATCTTGAAATTTTACATATTGGTTCAGTTCCAAAGACAATATATTTTTATGGTGAGCATGACCTGATTTTACACCCAGTATCGGCTCCCGACGAGGCTACTCTTCCACGGTCAACAGCACAGACACACAATTTTGTATACGCATTCAATTATGATTCCCGATCTAAATTTCACCATAACATGGCTGCTGCACCCAGAGTTGGCTCCCGACGAGGAGACTCCTCAACGGTTAACAACACAGAAACGAAATTTTGTATACGAATTCAATTATGATAGCCCGTTCTAAGTTTCACCAAGTTACGGCTGCTGCGCCCAGGGTTCACTTTTAACGAGGGGACTCCTCAACGGTCGACATCACAGAAACGAACTTTTGTACACGCATTGACAGTCCGTTTTAAGTTTCACCGAGATAGGGATGCTGCACCCAGGCTTGGCTTCCAACGAGGAAACTCCTCAACGGTCAACAGCAGAAACACGAAATGCTGCATAGCATTCAATTATGATAGCCCGTTCTAAGTTCCACTATGACATGTCTGCTGCACCCAGAGTTGGCTCGGGACAGAGGATTTTAAGAAAAGCTTGCTTTAAAACGTGTTTTTACGATTATCTTATCGTATTAATTACCATGGCTATAAATTTCACAATCTAAGTCGGACATGCTTCAATATCGTATGTTGGTATCCATGATATTGTGTATCGGATACTATCAGGGCGGTATTAAGAAGACGAAGATAATGAAGTTAAAAACCGCTGTTATAGCCTAAAGCTGTTATAAAGGAGGAGCCGAAAAGCTCATGGCTTAAAATATCAGCAATTTGACGGTTAAGCAAAATGTAAGAGCTTGATTTACACGGTCTTCTGTACGTTAAGTCTTTTTACCTTTTAATTATACGAAAGGGAATTCATTTTAATAATTTTACCTTACCATTCAAAACCACTTTCGTTGAATTAAGTCACTTATCCAGACTTTCTTTCACTCAATTATTTACAGTAAGTATTTTACTCGACTACAATGTTATGCTTCTTGGCGTTTGAGTCATTAATTATACTTACTCAAAAAGTAATGCTTATTAGAGGTAAGTGTTTTTCCCATATAAAATTTAATTAACGCCATTTCCGAAACCAAAAGAGTAACAATTAATAAATGAAACTAAAAGATTTTTTTAAATCCTAATTATAACTGTATATTTCTCGTATTATTATCTCAAACGATAAATTAGTTATATATTTTTTTAATCTTTGATAGCCTCTCCTGATCAATTTTCTAAATGGCGCTCAAGTCAATTATTATTTCCACCGCTAATATATAATATATTGTATTAATTAAGTTTAATAATTCCACAGAAACACGAGGACACGAAGCAAAAAAGGAAAATAATCGAAAGATTGCTCAACGGAGTCCGCTATTATAACAACATAGAAGAACATATCCAGCCTAAAATATTTTTAAAACTTCAAGTAGTTAAAATGTATTGTAAGATTAGTTTCTTTTCATTACAGCATTTTGTATGTCATTTTGTTCCAAACTGTTAAAAATTCTTCCTATTTTTTTTGCCATTATATCCAGAGCGACATGCATATGGAATACTCTTACATCGTCGCGCGTAGGTGTCATGCCAAAACAAACAATGAGCAAAAACACACTTTTGAGATTTATCTCATTAAACGCGTTTGAAAAATTCACATCTACGAAAATTTCGTTCAGATTCCAACCACGGCGAAATTTAAAAAAAATTGCCAATGAATTAAGATTATTAGGGTACTTTAAAAACGCATCGACGATATATTCAACGAATATTTGATATTACTTCTTGCGGAGCTAATAGGCCCTTGCTGAGTTGGCCACGAAGACCCATTCTGTTCAGGGTTGGTCACACTCACGGGTCAACACCAATCCGACGCGAGCCCGGGTAGGACTCTGGCCCTACGGCTAGTTTCCCCTGGGAATCAACCTTCTGGCGCTCCTGGACGGTCTGCGTACCGTGCGGCGTAAGCCAATCGATTGCGCATTCTGACTAACAGTCGGGGGAGTCTGGAAGCAGTGCTGTTTCCAATAGAGCGGGGATGGTTGCGGACCTTACGGCGACTGCTCTTGAAACGACCATCGGCTACCCGATCCTGGGTGAATAGCCGGGCATAGGATGCCGTGGTCCGCGATAGATTCGGTTTACACCGTTTCACCGCTTCGTAAGGGAGAGGACCGCGCAAGCCACCTCGAACTCGTAACCAATCGAGAGACCGGAGTAATCTGGTCGCAACACCGAGCTCGCCTTAACCCAGGGGTGCCTAGCAAGGCGGGCTCGGCTGCTCTTTGCTTAGCATAATAGAAAGATTATCATTTGCGTTTAATGTATGCCTTATGTAACCTGGGCTCAGACAGATGTATCATGCGTATATAACTTTAAAAGCATACGACGGCATTGTCTAAATTGTCACTTCATTTTCTGTTGTGCTCATGAATTTGAATGTATGTATATGTATATGTATATGTAAATGTAAATAAATAAACATAAAATAAATAAAAATTGGAAGCAAGGGCGTGAGTGTAAGCCCGCTGGGTAACACTCCGGCGTTGGCCTCTTGCGGGCATGTGGCGGAGCTTAGCGGTGGATTGTTTTTGTCCAAGTCTTCTGCGTTCACTTCACGGGAGAGAGAACGACTAATCGTTAAAACTTTCTGAGGTGACGGGTTCGCCCGTTGTAGTTGACAACTCTATATATTCCTTCTTGCGTTCCGAAAAAAACATTGGCTCTTTTGGCACGATGCCAAAATGACATTGTAAATTATTTTCCAGTTTTGGATGATGCCAAAATGACCATTGTGGCACATTGGTCATTTTAGACTGAGCATTATACATCAACTTTGTTGTAGTTGACAGCTCTAGTTGAGCATTATGCAGCTAACGGTTCCGTGCAGCTTGGTCCATATGACCTGCTCTTCAACTTGGATCGGCTCAACTAACTACCATCCGGTAGCCTTTTTAAAGAGGGACGAACCTTGGAAAGACACTGTTTTCCCTGTCTCGGCTGTTTCGTGGACAGGTAAGATTGAGTTCTCTGAGGGAAGAACCTCGGGCGCTGCTGGGCGGCTTGCGCATGGTGCGGCGTCAGCCAATCGACTGTGCATTCCGGCGAATAACCGGAGGGGTCTGAAAACAGTCTGATACGTTTCCCAAGCAGCGGGGGTGGTTGTTGACCTGATGTCAGCTACTCTAATCGAAGCTTCTCGAAGCGACCTATTGGCGATCCGATCCCGTGCGAAATTGACGAGTAAAGGGCGCCACAGTGCGCGATAAATTGGAACTGAATTACCGCTAACATCAGGTAAAGCCCGCGCAAGCGATTTCGAACCTGCGACCAGACTGGAGGAAGGAGAAATCCGGCCAAATCTGGTAGTTTAGTGGTTTCAAGGCGGCAGGTGAGGGTGGAGAACCCACCCACCGCCCGGGCAGTTATAACGACGGTGGTCGTCCTATCTGTCCGGGATGTCATGCAACGACACCCCGCGCGTACCAGAAGGGTATACGCGCGGGGGGTAAAGAAAGGTAGCCACCCCCCCCCCCCGTACCAGCCCGAGAACCCATTAATTCAGTTTTTTTTTAAAAAAAACAAGCATACAAGCGAACAATTGCATACAAGCGAAATTTACAATTGGAAAATTTTAACATTGAATTGCCAAATCTGGTAGTGAGGGCGTGAGGTCTGCCCGTTGGTATCACATCGACAAAAAAAAACATATTGAGTCTATCCTGGACGACGGCGGTTGCAACAACGCCGAAACGTCGGGTGCTACAAAATTGAAGCGGTAAATTCGTTTTTAAATATATTCATAATGTCAAACATTCGCGATGGTTTTCGATTTCATACATGAATCAAAATATGACTAAACCCTAATAAAAATAGCATTCGTATTTACTTCATACTGAGTATATTACTAATAATATTAGCGATAATTTTTAAATGAAATAGGTAGTAATTTTTTTCTTATAGGTTTTTTAAATTCATTGAAAATGCGCTCTCTTACACAGCGCGCCACCATTCATGTCATAACAAATGACGCCACGACTGAAAGAAAGGTCTTAACCGTACCATAAAATCAATGACCGTACCTAAGTATTCTGAATTTAATGATGCGCTTTAATAAGCTGTCTAGTCACGCGGTTAACTTCCCTTAAATTTGCGTCAGTAATCGGCCGCAAAAATAGTTTGGGCGTCCTCTCTCGGATCGCTTCGGTCAAGTTCGCCGGTTGGGTCGAGTCGACACTATACCACTATTGGGATAAAGCGAGATGGAAAGAGACGCGATATGCGACGCGATATCATATGTTGTCTCTCTTTCTCTCGCTCGCGTCAATATAGTAGCGTTGCCAGTACACAGTTGATAACAATAAATGAGATAAAATAGAATGGAAAAACATTTCACGAAAAATATTTTTTCGTGGAACACTTTTATAAATAAAACTAAACCAGATTTATCATTATTACTTTTATTATATAAACATCACTATAGAGTAATTTAAAGATCGATTCTAATCTAATTAACAAATGATTGATCCAATAATGGTCAGTTATAAATTTTGACACATCGATACCATGGGTTCGTTAGTATATAAATAAAATTAAAATACAAACGGAGCTGCCATGGAATTCACCGACCGAAGTCGGGCCTATCAAAATACTATCATTACTCTTCTGGAGTTTGAGTGGTAGATTCCGGACTAACGACCGGCTGTGGTAGGTTTAGGACAGCTGTCTTGTCACATGTGAGCGTCACCTTACCACCCATTCACTCCCTCTTCGAAGGCATAGAATTTGAGATGTGGAAAGCGCGGTTTTAGATATTTTTCCAAGAAAAAAGTTGATTATTTTCCTGGAAATACCAAGATCTTTAAAGAGGTGAAACAGAGATTCTACCGCATGACGGTGAACAATGAAGCCGTTCCGGTTGACGGCATTTCCGAGATCATGGTATTTATTTAATTTGTACCTACTCGTGGTCTTTGGGATATTTGATTCCCATGGAACAGTTAATTATACAATAAGGGCCATCTTCCGAGATAGAGAGTATAGAGTTATATCTGGACTGAGGGCTGTGCATCCGAGACATTCAGGGAATTTATACTGCTTAGAGACCGAATCGACCTACAGAATCCAATTTGAAGTGTGTAAATAAATTAAAAAAGAAAAAGAAACAGTTTTTTTTTAAGTTATAATATTTCATTCATAATCGCTAAATTGACATAAAAAAAGGACCTATTTGAATCAGGCCCTAAAATTACTTCAACGCATTAAGCTCGCCGTTTTGTTTCAACAAATGAAGTTAATGTATACCGAATAGCATTGCCATTCTTCTGTAAATCTTGTTGTTTAAAATAAAAATATAGTCCATGATAGAAGACGACATAAAGAAACTTTCTATATTAAATGTAGCGAGAATTAGATGGTTAGAAACCTGTAAAAGTGGTCAAAACGGCGTTTCCTGCAGGGATAGCTATAGCGATTTAAGGCGCGGTCTTATCGCAAATCACCAAATAGTACCATTTTTGAACGTCTAGTGCGACGTGACAAAGTTAAAATACAACGCTGAAAAAAATACTGTAGATAAATAAAGAAACTAAAAAGACTTATAAATGAAAAGAATTTTGAAAAGTAGTCTAGTTTTTCAACAAAAAAACGCACAAATAATCCCTCTATAAAAACTTTGACATCGAATTTCTCCCAATTTTTAAAGGCGACAACACTTTTTTTTTTACGAAATAAATAGCCTGACTGGAGTTCTAAACGTATCTGAAGCCACTTTTTTAATTTGGTTTGTAAATTTTGAAATACACCAAAAATTGTCGTTATATAAGGCGCTCGCATCGCGTCGTCTCTTCAAACACCGAGCAACGCTCGGATGGGACGGTCGTCTCGGCCGCTCTGCATTAGCGTATTCTGGTCGCTATTCAGCGTATTTAATGGAAATAAAATCGCAAGCTGACGTGCACCTGGCCTTTTAAATAGTGCATATATTGTAAATAGTGACGCTGTATCAGAATAAATAATGGGGAATAAAAATAAAAAACTTCAAAAATTCTTCGTGAGAAAACGACATGGACCTAAGAAAAATGATAGATCGTTTGGGTAAGTAAAGCATGATAGTATACCTTAATCATATGAAATCAAAATTCTTTATTACATTTTCAATAAGTACATTATTTATGTCTAGTGCCATCAGCATCAGCCATCCTAACTAGGCCTCGCCTGTACTAAGGTAGGTTTAAAGTTATTTATGTGGTGTAGTTTACGGTATAAAGAAGTCAATTTTTATTGATTATTGTATTGTAAAATAAATGTGAATTTACTCAGCATCTACTAAATTGAAAAAATGACTAGTTGCACTTTAATTTGCTATAGATAGTCTACATTACACCGAGAACTAAAGGTTGAAAAATGCAGGCAATACAGATTTTACACGCTGATGTACAAAATTCCCTGTTACATGCTTTTGGAGATCACAGAAGATGTAAAAATTATTACTGCCAGACAGAAAAGTCTTTGATGAGTGCCATGGAAGTTCAAAATTCAACGTTTTGGTTTAGATTGAAAGTAATAATAGGCACTGTAGCTTCCAAATCTCAAAGCTTAGTAGAAGATGCCGACACCAACACGGCTGAACGTTTTAATAGCATAATTGCCAAGATTGTTGGTGGGAAACGTGTAAATTTTTCCATGAGACGAGCTTACCAAGGACGGTGTGCTGCGGCTGTTGTTGCTTTTAATAACAAACTGCCTAGGTACACTGTTCAAAAAAAAATCTTGGGTAAAAGTCCAAAAAGTGTTTTAAAAAAGATGGAATTAAGACGATATAACAAAAGACTATAGAACCGAAACAATCCACATAAAAAGAACAGGCTACATAAAATTAACCAAACAAAAAATTACTATGGTGCTAATAGTGCTGCCCCGGATATGATACCAGAAGTATTGGAAAGAGCAAAGAAAGATTTTCTTGAAAATTTAGCTGTGTTGACCAGCGATAAAGAACGAATTGAAAATGAAACCAAGTTACAACGCGACTGCAGTGAATGGTTGGAGCTACGAAAAAATATGGTCACTGCGTCTAATTTCGGAAAATCATAAAAAAGCGCCAAAATACGAGTAGTGCCAATCTAGTAAAAAATGTATTATACTCTGAAAATATTTCGCACGTAGCATCTATTGCTCACGGTGTAGAAAACGAAAAATTAGCCCTGCAACAGTTAGAGCAGCAAGAAAAAATTATAATTGAACCCTGTGGGCTATTCGTTGACAGAAAGTATGCATTTATTGGAGCAACACCGGACGGAATTATCGGAGAGGATACAATTGTTGAGGTTAAGTGTCCTGTAATGGCATTTAAAAAAGGCATAGAACAGGCGATTAAAGAAAACAAAATTCAAATATACAATATGATAAAAAAAAGGATACATACAAATTAAATCGTAACAGCAACTGGTTTTACCAAGTCCAAGGCCAACTCCATGTCTCAAATAGACAAAAATGTCTTTTTGCAATATGGGGTGGCCAAGGCCAAGACTTGAAAACAGAGTACATTGAAAGGGAGGACGATATCTGGACAGAAAAAATGGAAAAAAAAATTGTCGACTTTTATATGCAAAGTATTCTCCCAGAAATATTGGACTCCAGGCATATGCGTGGAATGCCGATACGCAACTGTTTCAGTATACCAACAGCGGCACCGCTACCAATTCTATCACCAATGCGATCAGCACAATCACCACCGCTATCACCACTAAATAATTCGCCTCATACGCCGACACAATTTAAGAACATCCAGCCAAGAGTTTTAGATTATTCCGAGTTTTAAAAAAATCTCCACAAAATAAGCAATAAAAAAATATCAATAGTGCATGATAATATGTGTATAGTGTATGATAGTGCTATGTGAATACTGTTACGTGTATTGCTATGTGCTATGTGAATAGTGCTATGTGCTATGTGAATAGTGTATGGTGCTATGTGAATAGTGATATGTGAATAGTTGATAGTGCTATGTGAATGTGTGAATAGTGCTACGATAGTTGTATGTGAATTTTAGGCGAAAAAGTGCTACGATAGGCAATAGTTTTTGGGAAACTAAGATGAAGCAACGACTTGTGGATTTCTATCAAACATGCCTTTTACCCGGAATAGTCGGTTAAAGAAAATCCCGTTTCATGCCCCAGAGAGATACCACATTATAAATTCTTACGAATATCTTAACCGGCGCCGCAATATGTATTTTCGATATTTTCTGTTTTTAACATTCTTTTTTCACATTTTTTCCATATACCTACCGACATACCACTCGGGCGGGGTGCATGGCCAAGCTGATTTCTGGACGGTGTTTTTCATCTGATTCATCATATTTTTTTATGTATATGCTTATGACATACTTATGTAAATTAGGATATTATTAAAGATAATATTATAATTACTTAGTTTCCTATCCGGACTTAAACGCTCTCATTGATAGGTGATTTGGTGTGACTTCATATTGCTTAAAATTTTAGTTTACGGATTTTATATATTGTTGTTTTTCAATATGCATCACAAATTAAGTGTAAGCGTTTAAGGCAATGGATACCGTTATTTCCTCCTCAATGAGTCATATTAACGTATACAATAAAGCAAAACTGACTCTTTTTCTGTTATTTTACTGATCCTTCTACTGTCTACGTGTTAACAGTCTTTTTCAAGTCTTTTTTGATGCCCGGGCTAGAAGATAATCTTTTGGCACTAATAGTCACCTTATGTGATATTTTTAACTCATAATATATCCATACTAGGAAGGTGCCCCTTAAAAACCGCTGTAATTCAAGTGCGACACTAATGGAGTGACCGTCCTTTCGATGATCGTTAAACAAACAAAAAAGAGGCACGGTAATTATACAAGATTGTGAGCAAAAACAATTAGAACCGTCAACTATGTCTATGTACAGGAAAATTTTCTGTACGGAGTTCAACTACTCGTTCTTTACCCCTAAAAAATACCAATATGATTTCTGCTTAAATTATGAATCAAGTACCACGGATGAAAAAGCAAATATGAAGCCCCAGTATAAAAGTCACATAAAAAACAAAGAAATCAGCAGAAATATTAAACAATCCGACAAGGAAAGGGCAAAAACAGACAAAACTTTCTGCGCAGCTGTGTACGATTTACAACAAGTACTCCAATGCCCCAAATCAGAAGCGTCTCAGCTTTACTACAAGCGAAAGTACTCTGTCTACAACTTCACGATATATGAGCTACCCAATAAGGCTACTGTTATATGTAGCATGAGTCTATCGCCCTGAGAGGATCATGCGAAGTCGGAAGCTGCGTGTTGTCCTTCATCCGACAAAAGGTGTCGGAAGGCGTGTCACAATTCACATTTTATTCGGATAACTGCGCTGGACAAAACCGGAACCGGATTATATACTGCCTGTATATGTTCTGTGCATACTACAATCTCCAGCATCTGTCCCGGAGGCCTGTAGCAACCCAAACAGGCTGCTAACCTTCTGGGACAGCCTGGGTTGGCTAAAGTAACAGAAATAAAACATGAGCCACGCACAGCGGCCCAATCAAGAGGCCAAGTGCGGGAAAAAGCCCAGATAAACTAAACTAAACTAAACTATGTTTTGTGCAGCAACAATGAACTGCAAGATACGTCATGTGTTTTTAGAAAAGGGACACACACAAAATGAGGGTGACTCAGTCCACAGCGTGATTGTAAAAGCAGCAAGGAAAATTCCAGTATTCACGCCTAGCCAATGGTACTCCATTGTTAGAACTGCCTGTAGAAAAAAGCATATATAAGTAAAGGAAATGGGAAATGAAGACATCTTTGACTTGAAAGATTTGTTAAAAAACACAATAAAAAACTGGGACAAAGATGAAAATGGATGTAAAGTATCCTGGAATAAAATAAAACAGCTGAAGATAAATCCAGAAAACCCAAACAAAATACAAATAAACTATGATCTGGAACACGTCTATAACGCTATCAAAGTTAACACAGTAGAACGTTGTCGGATGCCGATCCAGAAATTAACAGATGCGCAATTGAAGCAATTAAAAATGACGGCTTTACCGGGTATCAAAAGACAAACTAGCCGATTTGATGTATCTTTGCCGGGAAAAGATAATTCCTGCTGAATATCATACATTCTATGAAGGACTACATACCACATCTCTGGAAGCGCATAACGAAATCGATGAAAGTGAATGATAAAAATACTATTTAGGCTTTTATCTTTATTAGTAAATGTTTTATATATCATTTAAATACAGAATATTATTTAAGAATTCGAATGTGTAATATTTTTAACAATAATATTTTTTATATTGCATTTTTTTAATAATTTATCATAATTCGATATTATCCTAACTGAGAAATCAACAAAAAAATATTTTCAATAGATAAATTTTCTATAAGCAGAATGAATGATGAGGTAGGATAGCTGTTATTTGAAAATTTCATCTAAAATCATTTCTATTTCTGTGCAGAACAACAGATAAGATAGTACTGATATCAGTTATAATAAAGCAGAATTATCCTAACTACCCAAAATGCTATTTAAAATAAACATTTTGCATATTAAATTTCATAAAAATAAAGCTTTTAATAAACTATTCAAACTATAAAAAAATCAACTCTTAAGAATTATTCATATTAAAGATAAAAAGAAAATAGAAGAATAGAGAAGGAGAATAAAGTTTAAAAGTGCTCTCCTGACAAATTTGAATAAATCGAGTTAGGCTAGTTCTGCAATTATGGGACGAATATATGTATGTGCATAAGGTCCTATCTATGCGTTTTATAAATGATGATGTTTCCCGAGCTCCCAGGCCGGCGCCTGCGGCCGCGCAGCGATTGCCCGTTGCGCGCAGTAGCATTCCAAACGGACAAAAATTGTACTATTTTGTGATGTTTCTGATTATTTATTGCGGTCAGGCCGCGTCTTAAAATGAAAAATCTTCCATTAATCACACACTCTATTAGGTAACACACTCTAAGCAAACTAAAAATCCTTCGAAGTTACTCGTTTTTCTTTAATAGTCACGTATTTTTTTCCAATTTTGAACAAAGAGCCGCTTATAAACGTTAGAGCGGCAACGCGAAAGGATATAATTTCGGATACATTTGGCAACGCTGCGGGGAGCTTGTTTGTCGCTTTTCGGCTCGCCCGCGGCATCGCGTGGATCGACTTTGTTCTCTCGTTCGTGTGGTTTGTAAAAGCCCTTTTCCGTGCCGCGAAACAACATGAACGTGGACATATTGATAGCGCTGGTGCATTCCAACCCACCAATTTGGGACAAAACGGACAAGAGGCACAGCAACCTGAAATACGTGGACAAAATATGGGAGGACATAGCGGACGAAATGAATGTACAAAGTAAGCCCTACAAAAATAAATAATATAAGCATGTTGTCAATGGCACGGAATTTGATAGCCCCCTTTACACGCTGGCCAATGCTTGGCCGCATTGCCTATGTCTCTCTCGATTTTTCCCACACATTTTTCACACGTGACGATTGGGGCCGACTCGCTTCCACCTTACGCCCGCTCTGTAGAGCGGGCGTAAGGTGGAACGGTGGACGGTTAGCCAATGGTAAGCCAAGCCAGGTGGAAGCGAGTCGGCACCATTGTGACGAGTGAAAAATATATGGAAAAAAGCGAGACAGACATACAAAAAAAAAACTCTATTGTACTAAAAATACATCCATTGGTAAAGAACTTAAATTATATTTTAACTTAGTACACACGGCGGGCTTATCGTTTAGCGATTTCTTATAGCCAACCGTTGTAATATTAAATAAAAAAAATAATTTAGCCGCTCACATACATAAACATATACACATATATACATATACATACATCCATACATACATACATATACATACATACATATACATACATACAAGTATACATACATATATAATATAATGTATATAATAATATATACATAGGAACTACACATAAAATGATAAATATTACTAAGTAACTTACCTACTTATTGGACTATCCAATCAACAACAAAAAAGGGAAGGAAAGGTGACGCTTAGTAAATTTATTGAGAGAGAAAATGTTCTTTCAGTAACCCCTGAGAGCAAGGCAACGAAGTTGCATGACAGATAACATGCGGAAGCTGGTTTCCAAAGTCGAACAGAGTGGACGGTAAATGAGTTGGTGAAAAAATAAGTCTGATGTAATGGAGTTGCTATGGTGTTGTCCTGACTTGACCTGAGTGGATCACCATGACTTCCTAACGGGTGAAAGAGGTCTTTAGCGTAAGGAGGTGCTATAGACTGCGCTTACGAATTCGAAGCCAGTGAAGTCCATCGCGATATTCGCTTACATACATGATACACATACATACCAGTGTAGAGCGGACAACTTGCGGTGTCAACTACAACGGGCGAGCCCGTCACCACAGGACGTTTTAACGATTTTCTCGTTCTATCGCCCTGCAGTGAACGTAGAAGACTTTGGACAGAAACAAATCCAACGTCCAGCTACGTCACAACCCGCAAGAAGCCAACGCCTTACCGCGAGATAGCCAGTGTTACCTGGCGGGCCGACCCTCGCGCCCTTGCTTCCAATTGTGACCATATTTCTCCGGTCTCTCGATTGGTTCCGAGTTCGAGGTCGCTTGCGCGGTCCTCTCCCTTACGAAGCGGTGAAACGGTGTGCACCGAATCTATCGCGGACCAAGGCGTCCTTTTCCCGACTCTGAACCGGGATCGGATGGCCAATGGTCATTTCAAGAGCAATCGCCGTAAGGTAGACAACCACCCCCGCTCTATAGGAAACAATACAGTTCCCAGACTCCCCCGACTGTTAGTCGGAGAGCACAGTCGATTGGCTTGCGCCGCTCGGTGCGCAGACCGTCCAGGAGCGCCAGAGGTTTGATTCCCAGGGGAGACTGGTTGACCCAGTGTCCTACCCAGGTTCGCACCCCATGCGTGGAGGCCATCGGATGGGTGTTGACCCGTGAGTGTGACCGACCCTGAACACATGGGTCATCGTGGCCACCTCATCATGGGCCCATTAGCTCCCTGTAGAGCGGACATTAGCGATGCAGCCAAGCATTAGCCAACGTGTAGAGGAATCAGTAGAAGAAAAAATCTTTCAAATAAAATACGTCCGAATCTGCGGCCATGTGCCCGCCTCGATATCATCCTCATCATCTATATGCAGACGAAACACAACTGATGATTCCTATTCACACGAATTGTCCATTTTCAGCAGTCAGCCGAATTAATGCCGATCTTGGAAGATTATCCGCTTGGTCCAATAAACATAGCTTATCAATCAACCCTGCGAAGTCATGTTTTATGATTATTGGGTCAGACCCGGCCAGGACTAAAACTGTCAACTATAGTTCTCTTACAATAATGATGAACAGTTCGCCAATACCGCAACTTACTACGGCTTAAGACTTAGGTATCCAAATTGATGCAAATTTGGGATTTGAGGAACATGTCAACAGAACCATTGGGTTGGTTTTCTATTCTTAGCTTCAGAATCAGAAAACTACTTGCAAATGCTCTAATATTGTCTATCATGGATTATGGCGATTGTGTGTACACGCCGTGTCTGTATAGAAAGGCTGAGCAGAGACTCCAGGGAATGCAAATGCTTGCGCAAGATTTTGCTTTAGGATTCCCCCCACGTCATGGCTTCGATGAGTAAGAGGAGGCAGCTCCATCTTGCGACCCATGTACCTGTTCAAGGTAAAACTCAATAAACAGCTGCAATATCTTTACTTTTTTCGCACATATTTTGAAAACCTTTAGGTTTATCGTTAGTACTACTCCTACGAAAATAAACTACATACAATTTTGTACAAAAATGTTTTTGTTGCTTGTTATTGTATGATCGATAAATTAGGGGGGTCAAATTTTACAAAAAGCTCTGCCTGGTCGCAAGGCGCGGGCACGGGGCGGCGGGGCTCGGGCGCCATAGGTTGCCGTTACTTTATATCAATTTAAACCCCTTATTACTCCTAAAGTATTGATCCTATAGTAATAAGGAATGAAACCTTATTTAGGAAGGAATGAAAACTTATTTAAAAGAAATTTAATGTAGCTTATTTTGGTAGAAGTAGTCATAACGCTAATTCTAGTCTTTAGTGATATCTGCGAAAAACTAAAGAAAACGACATTTGAACACCCCAGCCCCCGCCCTATGGAACTTTTAGTATGATCTATGGAGCTAATTGTACATTTTTGGGTGGGAGCTAATGGACCCTGTTAGAGTTGGCCACGAAGACCCATTTGTTCAGGGCCGGTCACACTCACGGGTCAACACACATCCGGCGGCCTCCACGTATGAAGAACGAGCCCGGGTAAGACTCTGGCCTTAGGGCCAGTTTCTCCTAGATTTTTTTAACTATAAGTGTTTTTTTTTTCTTTTTATTATTTTTAGTTTATTTTATTATAATTTTATTTATAATGAAGAAAAATATTTACTGTCATTATATGGCCGGTTATCGGTCTAACCTGTAAAATCAGTATTTTTTTTCTTTTTATATTGATGCTCCTGGTCAGGACATTCGGTCAAAATTATGAAATGATTGCATCGCCATCAGTCCTTTATATATGTGCAAAAATTTCTAATTATTCATACGTCAGGAATTTAGTGAAAATTAAGTTGAAAGATTCCGTTACATTGATAGATATATACATACATACATACCTAAAGGTCAATCTAACAAAAGCGTTATAAAAATAGTTTTAATTGGAATAAAATATGGCACTTTAAAAAGAAAAACCAATAAAAGAACAGAGCTCAGACACCGATCTGTGATGGCTCACCGATCGGCAATGATTTTCAGCTCCTATTTGTACTAAATAGGTAGGTACTTGAATGCGTAAACAAAATATCGTGTCTGTGCTGTTGACCGTTGAGGAGTCCCCTCGTCAAGAGCCAACCCTGGGCGCAGCAGCCATGTCATGGTGAAACTTAGAAAGGGCTATCATAATTGAATGCGTATACAAAATTTCGGGTATGTGCTGTTGACCGCTGAGGAGTCCCCTCGTCGGGAGCCAATCCTGAGTGCAGAATCAGGTCTTGCTTACCATAGAAATGCATTGTCATTAGACCTACACCAACATGTAAAATTTCAACTTAATAGGATAAGAGGAAGTGGTCTAATTCTGCTTGCAAGAATTCATTTTAATTCTGCTTGCAAGAAATTCTGCTGCATTTTACCTAAACAAACATACTGACAAACATTACAAGGTAAATAAAATCCTAATTATAGCATAAATGTTTTACAATATTAGTAATTGAATATTTTTGTTAATGATAGTAGGTATACTTAGAGAAATTACAATATTTAAAAAATAACTATTCACTTTTGCAAAAAGTGGAAGGGAACTTACGTTTATATCTCTTTTTATTAAGCATAAAAACGAAAATCTTACAATTGGGCCATATCTTTAGAAATAAAATTGATGAGTTTAAAAATTCAAATCCCAGAGAGAGAGAGGAGAGAGAGAGAGAGAGAGAGAGAGAGAGCGCAATAGAGAGAGGAAGAGAAAAGGTACGGTTTGAGTGGTTAATTTCATTTTATTATTTTTCATTCTGTGGCCATGACAAACATTTAGCGGGGAATGAATATACACTAAATCTTTCTCGTAGCTGGGGTAGCAGATCGTTTCACATCTTGGGTTTTGCGTATTTGAATGAACCCTTTATTGAAGACAACCTATGACATGGGATTATGCGGGAGCAGCGAATCCCGTTTGCGAGTAGGGTAGACGGCTACGGTTGTGACAATTTTCATTTGATCGCCCATAACTTTGTTAGTATGCCAGATAGCTCGAAGAAAGGTGTTATATATAGTAATGTGTACATTTGTCAGACCACTGACCCAACCACAAAGTGGGTAGTTACAAAAGATCTTATAAATTCAGGTGACATCAAGAGCTGCATACAAGCCCCCCACTCCGTTTACTACTACTACTACTACTACTCTTCAACCAGTCTAAAATTTAAGCGTACTTAATCACATGTAAGTAGATCAAAGGACCACGGACAAATCTGGAATTCTAAATATTTTAAGAATCGCTTCGGGCCCCAGTTATTGGTTAGGAGTCTCTGGATATGACGAATGAATCAATTAGACCAAGTATTAGATTGATAAGCCCTAATGAAATAGTTGTACTTCTGTGACCAGTAGACCTCGCGTGTATTATAAAAAGTATTTATTTACATTAGAACTTCACAATTGAGTAAGAATGACCAAGTACATTAAATTAGTAATTCAATTTAAGAAAGAATGATAGACACAGTAGTAGTAGTAGTAGATAGAGTGGGGGGCTTGTTTCCAGCCCTTGATGTCACCTAGATCTGTAAGGTCTTTTGTAAGTACCCACTGTGTGGTTAGGACAGTGGTCAGCTAGTAGCCCGATACTTCTTACCAGTCCAAGTAGATCACTGACCTTCAAGTTGGGCAGATCTCTGGGTTCGAGAAAGGCTCGTCCCAGTAAACTGTGTCTTTTGGCGGCGAGCCCTGGACAGCGACCAACAATGTGTATGCTGTCTTCAGGTTCCTCGCCACATATTCGGCAATCCTTGCTCTCAGTCAAGCCAAGGTTGAATAGATGAGCTCTAAGGGTCGTGTGTCCGGTGAGGAGACCGATGATAGACACAAAATTACTCCAAAATTATTACAATTGACAAAAAAAAAGAGTCTAACATAACAATTGACAATTAAAAATAAGTACATTGGTAAGTACGATGTAGTTTTCAAAGTATTTTAAAATGTCGCTATGCACATACATATTGATTTTAAGCAGATTCCCCCGAGTAGATCTGCTAATACTATCAATGATTTTAGTAGCCTTTATCAGGCAATTTATTGAAAAGAATAAGTTTTATGTAGAGACTATTCGCCTGTATTAGAACCATTAAAACGGTAAACATCTTAAGAGGCCGTACACGAAATTTTGCGCATTTCGTGAATTTACGTAATTTTGCAGACGTGAATTTAAGGTTAAAATACTGTATTTCTATAAGTTTTATTGCACAACATAAAAGATAATTTATATTATTGTCTAATGAGTGAGCTACTTTTTTGAAAATTATTATAGAATTTTGATTAATTGACCTTAAACCGGCGACTGTTTGTGAATTTTTGCTGTAAGAGGTTTACAATGTATTGTTGTGAAAGTCCTCTATATAATAAGTGAATCACTTTTTACTACTTTCATATAAAATTGTTGATAAAAAAAATATTTAACTTTGTCAATTTTTTTAGAAAATGGGCGAAGAAATACTTTTGATTTTGGTCTTTTAGAACTCTCGTTCCTAAAATGAAAACAACAGAAATACACTTTAGTTCAATATCAATCCATTTCCTCAAAAAAAATGCAAAACATTAATTAAAATTCGCAATAAAGTCTTTTAAAACAATCTAATTCTCGCGTTATGATACTCGCCTATGATACGATTCATGTCTCAAGTCAGCTAGTCCCCGCCGAGCGCTTCCAAAGGGTGGACGTATCTCTTTGGCTCCGAAAATTCTACCTACCTATTGTTATATTATACCATTGATTATAGAGGTATCACGGCCCACATCGATTTCGTACACGGCCTCTTAACACGGAATCAAAACAAAATCGGTTATGTCACCCCAAGACTTTCTTGACAAGCAGACAATCCCCCTTCCCCCCGCGTGCCACCCCCCCCCCCCCCTCCTACCTATAACACTTCCTTAACCTCTCTCCCCGCCCCAACCCCTCCCCCACCCCACCCCTTACTCTTAAAGCCCCCTCACCCAACTCTACCCCCGCAACGCCCTCCCTTTCCCCCCTTACCCCTCCCCCCTTAACTTAACCTTCCAAAACCTCCCCCACCCCCCAACACCACTCCCCCAGAACCCCAACTCCCCAAGTTTTTCAACTCTTGCTATGACCGAGTGATGCCTGCATGACAATGCCATTTCAGCCATTTCAGCTCAATCGGACGAAGCGTTTTGGGCGCTATCGTGGAGGATAATACACACAGAAGTGCGTCCACAATACTATCCTTGCCAGGAAGAAAGCTCAATGATACGAATCAGATACAATATATTTTAATTTGATACCCCCCCCCCCCCCCCTTTCCTACTACTTCAGATGCATAAGGACTAAAACCTAATCATAGAAATCTTCTATGCCAATATAATTACAGTTTACATTGCTTATCTAATATACTGGGCTCGATTGCATTTCTTCGTGAATAAACTAGGAAATTATTTCGTGCGAACAACACAGGGCATTAATGAACGGTGGACGCTTTTTCGCGTTAAGGTGACGTCATACCTGGAAACAACCATATCTAAAGAATTTTAGTGTTATGTTTTATTTTTTGAAAAATATAAGCAATAATTTAAAAATGTTTCTCTTATTGAGCGAATCCCTCAATAAGAAACCAATTTACAATTTGGACTCAAAAAGTTTGTCATTGCCTTGGACATTAAGGCTTTAAACTGATTTCGAAAACTTTCAGTCTCGATTACTCCTACAATGTAAGCGGTGAGTGTGTTTTATTTTAATTTCATTAAATTGACTGGTTAATTCTCTAGTGTCGCGCTTGGACACATTTTTTGTTTAGGCCCTAAATTAATTACAACTAATTAAAACGTGAGAGCGCTCTGAGAGTAACCATAAATATGCTTTGCCATTAACACCCTTATACCACCACTGCGGAAAGATAGTTATTCTGCGCTAGCGCTGCAATACGCGCCTTGTCGCCGGCGCGAGCGGACGTGGAATCGTGCCTGACGCTTCGTCAACGCTGGATATTTATTGGTCGAACCATTCTGCGTTCACCTCACGGGAGAACGAACGATCAAATTTCGTTAAAACTTCCTGAATCGACAACTCTAGTTGGTCGAACTCTTCAAAATTGACCCAGCCTATTTCTTCGCGTGTCCGCCCATTTCGGGTCATATTTTTCTGAGGTCTCAGAACTACACACCGAAAACAAAACGGCTAATTCTAAGACCGCACGAAATCTGTTCGAACTTATTCCGTTAGCTATAATTTCGTCAGGCAGTTTTGGTGCGGGAAAATCGACGATTGTTCATTTCATACTCCGCTCTAACGCATTGCTCCGTCCCTTTCGCATGAACTAATTTCGAACGGGCCCGAATGAAAAACTTAATCGGGCCCACTGTGATATTAGAGCCATTCATATAATCTATCTCTCCCTCCCCCCTTCCTCTAACCCCCCCCCCCTCCTGTTTACCTCCACCCACATTTCAATCCCTCAAATGATCCCGTCGTCTCTTCAGGTATAAATTAATAATATTTATTATTATATTTAGTCCTCATCTCTGTTGTCCCATTGCGATACGAATAAGATCCAAAATATTAATTTATACCCCACACCATATTACGTATATATTTTACACCACACCATATTACGTATATATCCTCCATATTACGATATATTTTTATAAAAAATATATTATTGGTGTACTCGACTTTACTCTTCGTTTTGATGTCACATGTTTATATTGGGAACTATTTTTCTTTATTCACCCCCCCCCCCCCCCCATCCACATTAAGTAAATATATTTATGGAAAATATATTACTCTTTATTTTTATATATGACATAATTATATTGGAAGTTATTTTTTTATTACACCGCATTAAATCGGCCACCATCTTAAAAACGGAATCAAAAAATTAAAATTCCTTACACATACGTCGTTTTTAATGACATCAAGAAACATTCCTGCCAAATTTCAGGAAAATCTAGAAACGCGTTTGTTATTAATTGAGTAACAAGCAAACAGACAAAATGTCAAATAATTACGTTTATAGAACACCATTGAAGTAGTAAGTCACACAATAGAAACATATATTCGGTCCGATTGCGGTTCTTTGTGAACTAAAATCGGAATTAGTTCATACGAGCAAGACCAAATCGTTAGAGCGGAATATAAAATGAATGATTGTCTCTTTTCCATCATAAAACTACCAATTGAACACAAAGCGACTTACTCTAAGACCGGACGAAATGTTTTCAAAGTAATTCAGATGGTTTTATGTTCTACAAGTAGTTTTATGTGGGATAAGATAGATCGTTAATTTTACATTCCACTCTAAAGCACTGCTGTGTCTCGCATGAACTATTTTCCGATAGTAGTTCACGAATAACGCAATCAATCACATTATCAAGTTAAAATATTATAACTTGCATAGGTTACAAAACATACATGTTAGAACTTTTACGGAGTTTTACGTTAGTTTTTATACGGAAATTTAATTTTATTAATTCGGATATTATATGTCTTCATGTTGACTTGTTTCCTAAAGGTTTAAGTGAAATTATGTTTGTTATCGTTATTCGGTATTCAGAAATAAATATGAGTCCTTTGATTCCTCATTAAAAAAATATTTTGTAGGCCAAATTGACGTCATATCAATGTTTACTTTTTATTTATGTTCATATGTTTTTTTTTTCAAAGTTCTTTTGTACGAAAAGTCTGTTAGACCTACATCAGAGGCAATGACTTCAATACTCGGAGTTCACGGAAACAAAATTTCCTTATTCCTCGAGTGCAAACAACATTTGCACAACGACAAGCTTTTTTCATTGGTCCCAAACTATATAATGACATAGAGGAAAAATGGAAACACATAAAGAACAATCAAGAGTTTAAAGACAAAATTAATAAATGGTTATTTGAATTAGGGAGGTCTAAATCTGAAAACTTGGTTTTTAAAGCGTATGTATAATGGTTAATTTAAAAATAATATTGTATATTTATATACATTATTATGCATATATTTATATTATCATATTTTTATTTATGTTATTTCATGTATTTTTAAACACTGCTTTTAAAATTGTATTTATATATTTTAATTAATTATAAATATGTTTATACCATATAGCATCTATTATTTATTAAAATCGTATTTACGTATATGTGTATTTGCCATATTGTATTACCTATGTTATTTATTTATTCTGATATATTATTCAATCTTAATTAAGCACATTCATTGAATATAAAAATAAAAAGGTTTTTTTTACTTTAATTAGGCTAATTGTTACGTAAGTTGTTTTACTTATTTCAATTATTTACTCTGACCCTCCTAGATACGGGACATTTAAGTCCTAGTTAGGTGGGCACTGAGCATTAGCTGCATTTCGGTGTTCAATTTTTCCGAGTTACTTATAACATTGATAACAATGGGGCTAAATGTACAAACAAATAAATGAATAAAGTATTAAATTTAAAATTAAAAAAAATGTTACAAGACTAGTATGGTAGAATTTTGGGTTAAAGTAGCATCAAGACGACACGCACGACGCGACGCGTAGGTACATAGCAGCTCCCTAAGCGCATTAGCTAATGGAGGTATATTATTTCGCTACGACTTAGCAAAGGTCGGTATTTATTTTATAAAGGAGGTATATTATTTCGCTACGATTTTCCAAAAGATGGAAGTAATAACTAGAGTCATATCAACCGACCAATCCACAATGGCAATCTAACCATATTAACGAAATTACAAGAAAAGAAGCTATAACTACAAATTACTTAAAGGCTTGGCTTTATTTCCTAATATCATAGTTCCCGATGAAAATGAGATCTGCCGTTTGCAAAGGAGAGGACTTCTTCGTTTGTGATATTTTAGCAAAGTCATTAAAGTCGATGTTAAAACGTACTGGTGAGAGAGTGCTTTCTTGCGGTACTCCAAATTTGATAGTGGCTAGTAGGGCGGTGTCGGCCACAACGGACGAACCCGTCACCCCAGGCTGGTATACCGATATGTAATCGTTCTTTCAGCCATGGGATGAACGCTTAGACTTAGAGACAAGACAATCTACTATCTAGCCCGCCAACAAGCCCGTTAGAGGCCAACGCCTTACGGCGAGGCACCGGGAAAGGTACCCAGCGGGCAGCCTCGCCCCTGACGACCAGTTTGGAAGGATATCTACGTCTGGAATTAACCTTTATGATACCTCCTACTTCCTGACTGGTTACAGGATCGAGGTCGCTTGCGCGGTCCTCTCCCTTATGAAGCGGTGATTCGATGTCAACCGAATCTATCGCGGACCACGGCATCCTATGACCATCCTATGTGTTCCATCAACTAGAGCTGTCAACTACAACGGGCGAACCCGTCACCCCAAGAAGTTTTAACGATATTGATCGTTCTGTCTCCCATGAGGTGAGCGCAAAAGACTTGGGACGAAAAAAAAACCACAGTCTATAGCTCCGCCAACAAGCCCGTTAGAGGCCAACGCCTTACGGGGAGGCACCGGGAAAGGTAACCAGCGGACAGCCTCGCACCCTAACTACCAGTTTTGGTAGGATATCTCAGTCTAGAGTTAACCTCCAGGATACCTCCGTCCTCCCGACTGGTTTTCAGGTCCGAAGTCACTTACGCGGCCTCTACTTGCTGTATTACAGCGGTAATTCAGTTTGAATTTATCGCGGACCTGTGAGTTCTTTGCCCGTAGTGCCACACGGGAGCGGGTGGCTCAAGGTCATTTCAGGAGTGGCATGACAGCAGGTCACCATCCATCCCCGCTGCTTAGGAGACAGTATATTTCCATCGTCTCCAGACTCCTTCAGCAATTAGTGAGAGTGCACAACCGATTGGCGTCACCGAACGGTGCGCAAACCATCCAGTAGCGCCGGGATGCAATCCCACCTGGAGAAACCGGTCCACCAGCTTGTGAGGCCTGAGACGCGAGGGTCTTACCCGGGGTAGCCTTCCGCACGAGGAGGCTTCTGAATAGGAGCTGAATCGTGAGTTGAGCCGATCCGAGAACAAAATTGATCTTGTGGCCCAAGCTGCACGAAACCGTTCGCTACCAAAAACCTCACCCATACAGTCTTAACATCCTTGTTTATAGTTTCGTCTGTGCGGGAAATCATTATCACCTCTTTGTGACGTAATAAGACCATTAAAAACGTGCTCCTTTGAACCTGTCTTGGTACCAGAGGAAAACATTTTGTGGATATCTGCGATTTATTGCATTTTGTGTTAAATGAAAGCCGCTCTAGCCACCGTGGAACTGTGGGGAAAACTTTGTATATTAAAATAACCCCCTTTGGATATAAGACCTCCTAGCCGAAACATTTGGGGGTTTTATTCGTTGGATGGAGCCCTTCCGCCACCCCCCTTCTTTCTTAATCAAGCTAATGGTATAATGGGAATCCTAACTGTAGTATACCTACTACAGTTAGTGTTGCCAGATGTCTTGAAAAAAAACGAACAAGTTTTTTTTAAATTAATTGATAAATTTACTGTAAATGACATAAAGTCTTCAAGCTAGTAACTAATTTTAATAACAGGATATCTATTTTTGAAATATTTAGCATTAGATGTCTTTTATAAAGGTTTATTGCCTGAGATGGCATCTTTGTATTCATTTCAACAGCACTCTGGTTAATGAAAAACGTTTATAGCGTCCGTAGCCACGTTCACACCGATTCTCCTCGTTGTTACCGAAGTTAAGCAGCGTCGGTCAATACTTGAATGGGTGACCGCCCGAGTGTTTGACTGCGTGATGTTATAAATGCTCACCTAGAATATGGTGCCAATAGGCAACAAGACTGGTTCCACGAAAAAGCAAATGCCTTGTGAATAAAAAATAATTTAAAAAACGCATATTCACATTTACTTTTTATAGTGTTCACTGCGAGACAATTTATTTCGTCTGTCCATACATTCCTATGACGCTAAAGATTCGTTCCTGCATAAAAGCATTGGATATGGGAGTACCTACTACACACATCTCATAATCCTAGTTTCTACTTTCCGGTGTGAAAAAAATGCATCTCATCAATCTAATTTCTACTTTTCGGTGTAAAAAAATGCATCTCATCATCCTAGTTTTTACTTTTCGGTGTAAAAAATGTATCGCATAATCCTAGTTTCTACTTTTCGAAGTAAAAAAATGCATCTCATAATCCTAGTTTCTACTTTTCGGTGTAAAAAAATGCATCTCATAATCCTAGTTTCTACTATTCGGTGTAAAAAATGCAACTCATCATCCTAGTTTTTACTTTTCGGTGTGAAAAAATGCATCTCATAATCCTAGTTTCTACTTTTCGGTGTAAAAAATGCATTTCATAATCTAAGTTTCTACTTTTTGGTGTAGAAAAATGCATCTCATAATGCTAGTTTCTACTTTTCGATGTAAAAAAATGTATTTCATAATCCTAGTTTCTACTTTTCGGTTGTCAGCCCAAACGCAATCGCCATATATTACATGATTTTTTATTATCTGATTTATCAGGGAGCTAATGGGCCTTGTGCAGTTGGACCACTAAGACCCATGTGTTAGGGTAGGATAAAACTCACAGGTCAACACCCATCCGGTAGCCTCCAAGCAGAAGTGCGAGCCCGGGTAGGACTTTGTGCCTGCGGGCCAGTTCCCCTGGGAATCGTACTTCGGGCACTCCTGGACGGTTAGCGCACCGTGCGGCGTCGGACAATCGACTGTGCTTTCTGACTGACAACCGGTGGCGTCTGGAAAAAGCTTTGTTTCCTATAGAGTATTTGTTAACCTTGTGGCAGCCGCTCTTGAAACGACCATTCGCCTACCCGATACCAGGTGAACAGCCAGGCAAAGGACGCCGTGGTCTGCGTTAGATTCGGTGAACACCGAATCACCGCTACACAAGGGAGAGGACCGCGCAAGCGACCTCGAACTTGTATCCAGTCGGGAGGCCGGAGAAATCTGGCTGCAACTGGAAGTATGGGCGCGAGTGTCGACCCGCCGGGGGCAAACCCGGTTTCTCGTGGTAAAGCGTTGGCTTCTTACCGGCGGCAACGTAACTAGACAGTGGACTGTTTCGTCCAAAGTCTTCTACGCTCCCTCACGTGAGACAGAACGATCAAATATCGTTAAAACCTCTTGAGGTGACGGGTTCGCCCGTTGTAGTCGACAGCTCCAGTTGTCCGATTTATCAAAAAAATTTTGACCGAATAGATATAGACCGAACAGATATAAAGAAAACCGGACTGTCCGGCCGAAAACCTGACATCTGGCAACCCTAACTTTAGAAGCAGGTCGAATGTGAGAAATAGATACAGGATACGACGACTCTTACTAATATTAAGTGAGTTAAATGATTGAAAGAGACAACCTGGATTGTGCTCCATCCCGCCCTGTCTACGCCATATGCCATTGCATTATTACTGTTACCATATGGGTAAATATAGTAATAGTGGGCTGTAGTAAAACAGATATAGTGGGCTATGAGCTGTACAGTGGGACGCCACTCCACTTAGCCTTTCGTAGCTCCTTGACGGCAGCGCTTCGCGCCATACATATTAATGTGCAAATTCCTTGTGTCCCCGTTTTCCGGCCCCTAGCGTCCCGCCTAGTTCATCTAGATTCTAGATGAACGGGCCAAGCCTGGGTGCAATAATCCTAAACCGGTGTCATATCCCGGTCTACCGGAACGTATGGCGACCCTATTAAAGCCCGATGTTGTCCGACTACTTGGGGAACATTTGTGTTCGGAGTATCGATATTTTGGAATAATCAATCAGATAGGTACATTATCATACAATTTTTTTTATTCCGAACGAGAGAGTGAGACTTGTAATTAGAGATGGATACGAGACGAGACTAGTCTCGAGTCGAGTCTCGTCTTGCCTCGTGTCGAAAATTCGACTCGACACTGAGGCTCAGTCTCATCTCGATACTCACGAGACGAAAAGACACGCTGATGATCGAGGCTCGAGACAAGACGAGACTCGGAAATCGAGACTTGAGACTAGAGGAGAGTTTCGTTATCAATACCGAAGAAGATTTTGGCCAATCAGCTGGCCAAAACACAAGGTTTTCAGTCTGGGAACCAAACTAAGCGAACAAGTGATTAATAAAACACGACTACCGTTACAGAAATTGTATTTCTAATGATTATTGTATTTATAATTATTTTTATTGAGGTTTTTTTATAAAACATTGTGGTTTATGTATTTATTATTATAGACACATGTATATATCCGGAATGTACACAAGCAAACCCTTCATTTGACACTAGACACGATATATTTATGTTAATTTATTGACATGTGGACATTTAGACAACTACTTACTTAATATTTGGACAGGTAATGTATCATATAACACTCGGGTAACACATGATAATTCTAAAGTTACCACACACTTCGAAATCGGTGCAAGCGTTTAGAAGTTATGGTGGAATAAAGAAACGGAATACATACATAGATGAACCCTGGACACATTACACTCCTTTTTAACACGCTTTTATTAGGTCGACCTGTATGTAACTATGTAATGGAATCTAAGGTAACTAATATAACCATCTTCCAAGAATCGTAGCGTCATGAAAATTGGCAGCTGCACGTAGTTCTGATGACAATACAATAATATGGTACTGTCGAACTGATCTGATGATGGAGTCGGGAGATATGAACTGGAACTTCATGATGGAACATCGTACGATGGAACATAGCTGTGTTTGGACTTGTTAGAAAAATCTTGGAATGAACTTTGACCACGATTAGGTTTCAAGGTCTGATGATGTGGTTTTTACGTGCATTTATAATAGCGTGTTTTTAGTGGTTTTTTTAAAACTATTAATTTATTTGTTGGGCAGTCATGTAAAAAAGGAGGAGTTTGACGGTACCGACGATACCGTATTTCGCCTAATGTTTTATGTACCATTTATGCATCCTTATGTTTCATCGTCATGATTTTACCCAACAAAAATATTATGGAAAGAGAACCAGCGGGGCGGCGCTACTTTGTTCTGCATAGGCTTATCGAGATGTTTATTACAGTCGCGACTTCGGCCTTTTCTCTTAGCTCAGATTAGGTTCCCTTAGATCAAGTTTAGGGACACAGTCATTTGAAGCGTGTGGGCACACGCTTTAAATGGAATATAGTATAATGTATAAAGTATGTACCTTCCTTCTTTTGGCACAGAGTAGTACTTGTATTTACGTTTTGGTTTTTAGTATTCATGTATATTTGTAACTGTCATTCGCACATCAATATTACGCCAAGTTTCGCTGTCGAATATTGACAGGTGGCAATAAGCTAGCCTTTTCGATCAAAATGAACGCTAATAAAGAGTTTTTATTGTTTTCACACGACTGCTCAACAAAAAAAGGAGTGATATTGTTTTCAGGGTTCATCTATGTATGTTTTCTGTTTCTTTATTCCACCACTACTTCTAAACGCTTCAACCGATTTAGAAATATGTGGTATCGTTAAAATCGTTATGTCATCTGTAATGTCATAGGGTACCTTAACTGTCCAAATATTAAGCAAGTAGTTGTCTAAATGTCTAAATGTCCGAATGTCAATAAATTAACATAAAATCGTGTTTAGTGTCAAATGAAAGGTGTGATTGAGTACAATCTGGAAATATTTGTATTATAATAAATATATGCAATAATTAGATGAAACCATTATCTCTAGTACCTACGTACGATAGATTGTGTGAACTGTAAATTTTTGAAACAAAGAAGTTTTTTGAAGTTGCAGTTAATAATAAAGGTAATTAATAACATTCAATTCCACATAAACTTATCATTAGGAAACAAAAATAACTGGAATGTCGTAATTTGCTGCATGGAAATAAAATTCGGCCGTAATAATTATGTATCCACACAGGCAACACTGATAAATGGTGTTGATATTTTTATGGTTTGGACTGCGCGCTTAGGATGCAATATCTCTAGATATTAAAAAGGAGGCATTGTTTTATCTTATAACAATAGCAATCCACATATATATTTGTACAATAAATGTATTATATTGATAAATACATAAGCCACAAATATTTCATAAACAAAACCGTAATAAAAATTATTATAAATACAATAGTTCACTTTCTGTGACGGCAGTCGTGTAACGTATTATTTAACGCAAGTAAAAAGCTGTAATAACCACCTTAATTTATATATCCACTCCCTAATAACGTATGGCCTACTGTTTTAGGGAATGAAACCAAATTAAAAAAAAACTCCTCCAGAAAAGAGCGGTACGCAGTTTAGAGTCTCTCCAAGAAGTTCTAGTAAGCCGCTGTTCGTAGAATCAGAAATCAGGACTCTATTTTCTTCTTACATCTACCAAAATATTATGTACGCTCGTAGACACCTAGCAGAAGTTCCGGTGAATAGTGGTTTTTATCATCACGATACGAGTAATAAAACCAATCTGCATATAAACCGACAGCGACTTACAAAATTCGTCTTACTATAATAAGATTCCAGAGCAAATGAAAATCCTTTGAGAGGACCAATTTAATAAGATAATTATAAAAAATTTGCTACGAAACCCAATTTATGGTATAAGTCAGCTTGAAAATTTGAAGTTTATTTTCCATGTTGATAATTCGTAAAATTTGTAAAGTTTTAAACATAACGATATTATGATAGCTGACTTTCTAATTCTCATATATTTTATAATATGGTACATCTATTTAATTTTTTTTTAAATACGAAGGAATATTGCTGGATTGACAATAAAATAATTTTACTTTCATTATTCTACATAGAATTTGCATTTCTATTTTAATATATTATTCTCCCTGACTATTAAATCATATTAGTATATTTTGATTATTTGTGTGTAGGTCATATTGAATATAATTACAGCCATGACAACTGTCATGACACTGTTTTTAATAATTAGATTTTAAGCATTTAATTTTGTGACGCATCCAAGTGTAGGAATGCCTATCTACTGGAGTAGTTGATTGTATTGTATTGTATATTAAAGACGCCACGACAACGAATAAAATATCATCATAAATATCACGACACGACTCAGAATTATTTTTTACTTAATCTCCCAAAAAAATCAAAAATCAGGAAAGTAACTGTGCGTTTCGTCTATTTAAATTATATTATTGTTTTTTAATCGTTAGCAATTAAGAAACACTACAATAATAATACCTAGAAATCACTGTCTAATGTCTGTATCGTCTTAAGGTGACATGATACCTGGGAACGACCATATCTGAAGAACTTTAGTTTTATGTTTTTTTTTAAATATAAGCATTAAATTAAAGAACTTTCTAAGCGAATCTCTCGATACGGAACCAATTTACAATATAGACTCAAAAAAGTAGCTCATTGCCTTGGACATTAGGGCTTTAAACTGATTTCGAAAACTTTCAGGCGCGATTACTAGTACAATGTAAGCGGTGTTAGTGTTTTATTTTAATGTAATTCTATTGACTGGTTAAATCTCTGGCATCGCGAATAGCCCATTCTTTATGTAGGCCCTCAATTAATTACATTTAATTAAAACGTGAGAGCGCTCTGAGGGTTAATCTAAATATCCTTTACCATTAACACCCTTATACCACCACTGTGCAAAGACAGTTATTCTTTGCTGTCGCTGCGATCGAACATTTAGTATGCGCCTGGTCGCCGGCGCGACCGCACATGGAATCTTGTCTGACGCTTCGTCAACGCTGGATTTTTATTAGTCAAACCCTACAAAATTGACCCCGCCTCTTTCTTCGCGTGTCCGCCCATTTCGGATATTTTTCTGAGGTCTCATGTCATAAGCAAGTTGGGAACGTTTAAACTCATGAAGCTCAAGTTTGTTCAGTAAGTTTTCAGTAACGTATAGACATGACCCACATATGTGTGATGTAATACGAGGTCATACGAAACTGTTAGGAACGTCTTGGACCGTCGCGTCTCGTCAAAGCGAGTCAGACGGTAACGGAGTTGCAGATTTGGAAATCCTGTGAAATATGGGGGGGAGGGGGGGCAAACATAGTAAGGATTTGGTGGTCGAGAAGTCACTAAAATAGCGCCGCAAGCGAAAACTTTGAAGTTTCATATCTGTTGAAATATTACTTACCCGGCCCACCAATCGACGTGAAGGGAAAGTATTGTGAACGCGCTAAAAATTTTCTTCGAGATGGAGACGGAAATATCCATTTTGAGCCCCCCTGAGACGATTAAGGCCATTTCCAGATTGGTCTGTCTGTGTGTCTTCGGGAGTTAATGGGCCCTTGCTGAGTTGGCCACGAAGACCCATTCTGTTCAGGGTTGGTCACACTCATGGGTCAACACCTATCCGACGGCCTCCACGCATGAAGTGCGAGCCTGGGTAGGACTCTGGCCTTAAGGTTAGTTTCCCCTGGGAATCAAACTTCCGGCGCTCCTGGACGGTCTGCGCACCGTGCGGCGTAAGCCAATCGACTGTGCACTCTGACTAACAGTCGGGGGAGTCTGGAAGCAGTACTGTTTCCTATAGAGCGGGGGTGGTTGCGGACCTTACGGCGACTGCTCTTGAAACGACCATCGGCTATCCGATCCTGGCTGAACAGCCGGGCAAAGGACGCTGTGGTCCGCGATAGATTCGGTAAACACCGTCACACCGCTTCGTAAGGGAGAGGACCGCGCAAGCGACCTCGAACTCGTAACCAATCGATAGACTGGAATAATCTGGTCACAATTGTAAGTAAGGGCGTGAGTGTAAGCCCGCCGGGTAACACTCCGGGCTATCTCGCGGTTAAGGCGTTGGCCTCTTACGGGCTTGTGGCGGAGCTGTTGTGGACTGTTTTGTCCAAGTCTTCTGCCTCACTCCAAGGAGATAGAACTACTAATCTTTAAAACTTCCTAAGGTGACGGGCTCGCCCGCTGTAGTCGACAGTAGTTGTGTGTCTATCTGTGTGTGTGTATCCCTCCAAGATTGCGCCCTTACGATTAATCCGATTTAGCTAAAATTTGGCATGCAGGCATCATTTGGCCATTGACACAGTTGAAAAGGTTGTGGTTTAAATCTTCACCCATCGTATTTCAATCTCAAAATATTGGACTTAGAGACTTGAAATTTGGTACACAGATGCCTTGTTGGGCCGAAATAACATTGTGAAATTTGCAGTATGTTGTAGTATTTCCGTGGTATTTAAATGGCTATTTTCCAATATATTGTAGTATTTTCCTAAATATGGCGATTTTTTTTTAATCGCTTGTATAATAGATATTTAAGCCTAAATTTGTTTCGAATTTTGATATTTTAACCACAATGTGGTTTCGGCCCCACGACCACAATCTTTTCAACTCTTGCCATCACCAAATGATGCCTGCATGCCGAATTTTAGCTCAATCGGATGAAGCGTTTCGGCGCTGTCGTAGAGGACTACACAAACACACACTCACACAGACACATACAAACACACAGACGCACAGACAGACTTCAATATGGAAATGGCCCTAATCAGCTTTTCCTTGGGCCGAGAAAATAAAATGATAAAACACAACAGCTGTGAGTGATAGAAAAATTCTAATGATATATCAGCTCAATTAAGCGTGGAAAGTTACTTTAGAAAAACACTAAAATATCGGTGTTTTAGTTTTTCAAAACAGTAATGGGCCCTATTGCAGTTAGCCACTAAGACACTTATGTTCAGGGTCGGTCAAACTCACGGGTCAACACCCATCCAGCGGCCTCCACGTATGAAATGCGAGCCCAGGTAGGACTCTGGCCTGCCGGCCAGTTTCCCCCAGGAGTCAATCTTCTTGCGCTCTTGGACGGTTTGCGAACCGTGCGGCGTCAGCCAATCGATTGTGCATTCTGACTGACAGTCGGGGGAGTCTGGAAACAGTACTGTCTACTGTAGAGCGGGGGTAGTTGTTCATTTTACGGCGACTGCTCTTGATACGACCAATCGGCTACCCGATTCCGGATGAAAGCCGGATAAAGGACGCCGTGGTCCGCGATAGCTTCGGTAAACACCGTTTCACCGCTACGTAAGGGAGAGGACCGCGCAAGAGACCTCGAACCTGTAACCAGTCGGGAGACCGGAGTAATCTGGTTGCAACTGGTAGTAAGAGCGCGAGTGTCGGTGATTAACCTGGGTGATCAACCTGGTTATCTCGCGGTAAGGCGTTGGCCTCTTACTTCTGCGCTCACCTCACGGGAGACAGATCAATTGATATCGTTAAAACTTCCTGAGGTGACGGGTTCGCCCATTGTAGTCGACAGCTCTAGTTGCTTTAAGCAATTACTGTAATGTTTATTTATGAAATAAAGAGAGTAATAAATAAATCATAACAAAATCGTCAATTCATGACTTCACTTATTTTTCACAGAGCATGAACTTCCGCTTCTAATGATAATTACGTTCATTTATTTCTTTTGCAGAAAAGGTGGTGAAAGACAAGTGGAAGAACCTCCGCGACCAGTTTCGATCCTATCTGATCAAATTTCCAGAACTGCGAGCAGAACCGTTAGGAGATGGAGATCCTACCTTTGAACCATCTTGGCCCTTCTTTAAAGTGCTATACTTCCTCAAAGGACAAATCAAGAAGAGGTCGTGCGTGAAACGCGCCACAAACGCGAAAAGGTCTGTGAACGATAACGCCGTCGCGGAAGACGTCGAAGATAATGTTGAATTTGTCGGTAATGAGGATGAACCGAATACGTCGAACAGAACGTTTGATACCGGCGATGGAGATCGCAAGTGTTTGGTTAAGAATCATAATCACAAACGGAAAAGCGACAGCTCCGACGCGCAAGTAAACGAGAACGTAAATAAAAACAAAAGACTGTCGAATTGCGACGATAGCGACGGGAACTTTCTAAGTAGTCTGCTGCCTCACTTAAAAAAGCTGTCTCCGAGAGATAAAATGCTCTGTCAGATGGATCTTCAGAGAGTTGTATTTGACTACGCTTACGGTGTGAAAAATAGTGGTGAATATATGGCCCGACATAATATATCTTCTAGTGATTATGACGATACGCGACAGCATGAGAATGAAGCGAAGAGAGTGGTTAATATGTGAAACTAATGTAGGTCTAACATATTAAAGAGTAGACGATTTCCTATTTGGTATTTTAATTTCCTGGACGATTTCCTATTCGGTATAGTCATATCCACAGACATAAAAAGTCACTATACATATATATATACATATATATATATATATATATATATATATATATATATATATATATATATATATATATATATATATATATATATATATATATATATATATATATATATATATATATATATATATATATATATATGTATATATATATATATATATATATATATATATTCAAATTGAAATTATGTTTATTACTAAATAAATGAAATGATAATATATATATATATATATATATATATATATATATATATATATATATATATATATATATATATATATATATATATATATTCAAATTGAAATTATGTTTATTACTAAATAAATGAAATGATAAAATAATGAAAGGGCACTTATCTGGTCTGTGGCGACCAGGAGTGACTCCACGCCTTTTTCTTCTCTTCTTTCAGTGTTTGCTAAGTGTTTCCTGCTGTGGTATTGGAACCTGATCAAACTGGCTTCCTACCGTCTCCTACAGCGGCAACACAACAATGCGAAAGACGAGAATGAATGCTGGAAAATAATAGGCGATTAGTGTTTCTTAAATATTAATGATTTTTATAAAATGTATATCAATATTTCGGCTCAGCCGTCGTCAAGATATGTGACATTTCTGAAATCGAACAATTCGTTGAAAATTTAAATTCAAGGAATCGAACAAAAAGAAATGGATTAATAATATTTTACACGATTTAGTTAAGGTACCATAACCAACCGTGCAAAACGTTATTTTAAATTGAATGATTATAAATTAAAATAAAAAGCATTTGATGATTATGATAATATGATAAACCTTATTAATTTTGCCTATTGAGACCGGAACCTTTGCAAGCGCTTAAAATATAAATATAAGCCAATTCCCAAGATTTGATGTCCCTTTCTTTTGCATTATCACCAAGGCATTTTATTATTTTAACTTTAAAACATTGATCAAAAGATAAATTATGTGTCCTGGCATGCAAAGATATTGGGAGTTGGCTTTCATTTCCTACACTAGCCCTATGATTATTTAGTCTAATATTAAGTGGTGTTCTTGTTTCACCGATATAAAAGGCATCACAAGTCCTGCACAGAAGTTGATATACAATATTTTTTGAAATACAACTGCAATGAAAGGGAACCCTGTAACTATTAGTAGTATTTGGACTGGTAAAAAAAGGACTTAGATCTAACAGATATATATATATATATATATATATATATATATATATATATATATATATATATATATATATATATATATATATATATATATATATATATATATATATATATATATATATATATATATATATATATATATATATATATATATATATATATATATATATATATATATATATATATAGTTAATATTTGATTGGTTTTTTGTAAAATTTCTTTTTTTAAGAATTCGTTTAAAGGATGACACTTTGATGAAAAAATAAAAATAATAAAAGCCACTTACATAGCTGGAAGGTTTTCCCGGACTGGATTAAGAAATGCTTATTTTAAATGAGATGTATGCCTGGATGAGCACCACTTTCGACAGTGCAATGTAGGTTTAATGGGATCCCTTTATCGCTAGCGAACGATCGCCCTTCATCCACATCTCAAAAACAAAACGTATCCTTTTGCAAACCAAAATAAAATGTCTTTATTAAAGACAAATTAAAGCAAAAACAATGAAAAAAATCACAATGAATCGTCTCTTAAATGCGGAATGACATACCGGAAATTCGATTTGAAATTCGAATATATCCACTCTTTAAAAGGACGATATACCATTGCTGGGCTCGCTATCAGCCAGCCATTAAATGAAAATAAAAATAAAATACTTCATTTGCTCGTTGCCTTGAAATAAGATATAAATCGTAATTTCTGGTCAAGCAGTTTATACTTAAGGCTATATGATATTTATATATATTTATCTTATGTTTTGAACTCTTGTATATAATAAACGCATACTAATAAAAATCCGCTTGCCGTCCGCTTAGAATAACAACATGTCGGCCTGCAGTAAATGTAATGAAAAAATCATCGCTGAAGACAAATTAGTATGCATAAATTGTAAAATGACAGTTCATTATTTTTGCCTCGGCATGAAGAAGGAATTATTTAGCAAGAAAAAGAATTGTTTTAGATGTTACTCATGCAATACATTGGAGTCTTTGGGAAATGGTTCGAGCCTCGATATGATCGGTCCGAGAGCATCTCGATCGGCTTCCGTCGCCGTTTCGAAGGACCCTGCCAAGGCTATGGTCACGGCCGCCGCAGACAACAATGCAGACGACGGTGCCGACAGCCCCGCCGCCCCCGCACCCCCGGCTACCTCCCAGGCGAGCCTTCAGCCGCGCCCCCCGCAACCTCGGCGACCCTCTCAGGCGACTCTTCAGCTTCAGCTCTCGCCGACCGCCAGCAGCCGGTCTCCAGCTCCACCGTGGCTCTCGACAACACACTCGTCAATTTAATTCTGTCCACTATCGACTCTAAATTCGAAACGCTTAGTAAACAAATGGACTCGAAACTTGATCAAGTATCCAGTATTTTAAAAGAATTTCGAGAATTTATTCAATTCAGCAACGACAAAATCGACGAATTGAACAAAAAGGTGGAAAAATACGATGAAGCAGTGGGAACGATAAAATGTTTAAAAAATGAGATATGCGAATTAAGGCAAACAGTTTCCTCTCTTCACACGGATTCGGATGAAAGGAATCAACGAGACAGATTGGACAACGTTGAAATAGCTGGGATTCCCGAACTGAAGAACGAAGACGTGTCCATTCTCATCTCCAGAATTATACAGACCGCCGGCGTGCAGTTTACACCTGCTGCTGTACTATCTGCACATCGTGTAACACCACGCAACAGTAACACGCGTACTTCCGAAACGAATACATCTCCGCCTCCGCGCAGACCTCGCAATGTAATTGTAAAATTTTCTGATCGTCGACACAAGGACGAACTCATCTATGCAATTCGGAAAATGCGCGGCTTTACAACGAAACACATCGGAATGAACGGAGAAGAGAAAAGAATATTCGTTAACGAACATTTAACGCCTAAGAACAAGGAACTTTTCAAAAATGTGCTATCTTTCGTTAAGGACCGAAATATAAAATATTGTTGGATCCGCTCCGGTCGAATTTATATCAGAAAAAACGACACTTCTCAAGCGCGTTGTATAACATCCGTATCGCAACTAAGTAGCAACATTTTTTTATAACATTATTTAGTAAAATCAATCTGTTTGTAATACTAGTACCTCAATTATCAATGAATTTTAATTTTTCTCCACTTTTACAGAAACTTCAATTTTATTTGCTAATCAGTCCCCTTGTCTATAATTATAACACAGCCCATTTATACTTTTTACACACACGCTTAACACATATATGCTTATTGCATTACAAGAGTCTAAATTCCTTACACTTACACATTATAAATACGCCCACAAAAATCGCACATACTTTACACATACAAAACATAAATATATATTTACCATTATTTTTATTTATGAATGTTAATATTTTCATTATTGTTTTATCACGTTTCTCACTGTCAGAGGAAAATTAAGCCATAGATTACCCCAGGACTTCCTAGATGTCTTAAACGCACTACATAGCAAGCTTGAATTAAATACTACCAAAAGCATATTGAAGCATGGACATCATAAATATAGAAATCTTTGTAAAAACTTTGTGAAATTATTCGAATTCACGATCAAATTGCGGTTAATGAGCTTCTTGAACAATCACAATGTAACTCTCAATCAATATGGTTTACGGACGGGTAAATCCCCCCAATATGCCATTATTTTTGTGACCAAGAATATAGTAAATTCTCTTGATGAAGGTAATAAGTGTCATGTAGTTTTATCCGGGCCTGTATACAATATTTGACAAGGTATCGCAAGGTATTTTATTTAAAAAGTTAGAAAACATGGCGTCTGTGGTATTGCCCTAAAATATTTTACCGGCTACCTTTTTGCTTAACCCCGGGAATGTTAGTTATGATAGGATTATACAGTATAGGGTATCTCAAGCGAATGTCCTGGGCCTAATTTTATTTATAATCTACATCAACGATTTAACAAATGTTGCACCGCATGGGGATGTTGCACTGCACAGAAGACAGACACAGATTATACTGCTCTTATTTTCCGTAATAATGCATGGCTAAATTTATTTTATACAATAATGCTAAAATAGGTCTTGCAAAAATAAATGTCTAAAAAGCAACTATCTAACCTATAATAGCGATAACACGAATAATATGTTATTTTTGATGACAAGCAACAAGGATGTCAAACCCGCATAAATCAAATATGAAAATTATCTCAAAATATCCCCCTAACAAGTACGCTTTGTAAATGCTAAATAATTAAATGCCAACGTCAAGTGAAATATCTAAGCTTAGCCTTTGACAACAACCTAAAGTGAAATCGTCACATTCGTATTACTCCGGGTAAAATCAATAAACCTTTTTTTTGCCCTCTAAGACTAAATAATGTACCTCTTTTAAAAACTTTATCAATGTCTACTACGCGCTAGCCCGAAATATGTTTGCCTATGGTATATTAGGATATGGAAGTTCTATACATAGATATAATTGTTAGAGCGTAAGAAGCTAACCTCCCCCCCCCCCCCCCCCTCCCCTTCCCTACCCCCAAGAATAATCCATAGAAAGCCACATCCATATCCATATCCATTTAATTCGTTAAATACGTCGCTACCCAAGCGACCTATTTAACGAATTAAATCTTTTGGACATTAAGCAAATTTATGCAAAAGGGACCCTACCTAACTATCTCAGCAAAACGTACTCGTAAAACATCACTGACCGCAAAATTCTAATGAGAGTTTGTGCGTCAGCAAAACATATAATTATAAAACTTAACTAAATTTGCGCTATTCACTTTTCACTTTAAAATAGTGATTTTTGCTCGTTAATTTATAATTACTTTCATGATAAATTAAAGGCTGATGGAAACCGGCAGGGAAAATTTGGATGCAATGATTTTACAAGCTTTTATTTACCTTGCAATGTTTGTCAGTATGTTTGTGTAGGTAATCTTGTTTGTTGTTTAGGTAATCGTATGTATGTATGTAGGTGTTTTTGTGTGGGTATGTGTGTGTGTGAGTGCGTGTGTGTGTGTGTATGTATGTATGTATGTATATATAAATATATGTAAGTATGTATGTACGAATGTATGTATATATAAATATATCTAGGGAAAGTTTGTGAAAGTATATGATACCGTTGATCAACTAGATTATTCTATAACACTGCTTTAACTTAATTTAACTTTTACCTAAATTATTCATTCAAGTTATAAATAAAACATTTTTGTTAATTAGAAGAAAGTTATCGCAATAAAATTAAACAAAATCTTACCGTGGCGTCCTCGAGTCAAACCGACGGCGTTTCTGTACCCCTCCGTCTTAAGGCTATTCATAATGACCCATTTTTATATTTTTCCTTTACGTTTGGAATATATTAAAGTTATAAGTACCATTTGTTTACAAATAAAATAAAAAAAATAGCTTTTGGCGAACCGAATTGTATGGTTTAGCAACGATTGGAAGTCGTTCAGTTTTTAAACTAAATTTGTCGTAGTTTTTTTTCAATGTCCCTTGTCGGCCTATATACGACTTCCAAACATCACTACTTCATTAAATGAATTTCGCGAGTGTTAATTTTTGGTACATTTTTTTAGTAAACAAATGATATCTATAACTTCACTACATTAGAAACGTAGAGGAAATGAAAAACGTTATGAGCCTTATTATACAACATCGATCTGAAAATAAGTGAAAAAAAATGGGTATTAATTTATTATATTTTGTCTTGTGTGATGCATAATTAAATCATACCTAATGAAAACTCTTACACCTAAAGTTGAACTGATATCTTCGCTGTTATTCGATATTTTAGAAATCAAGATAGAAACCCTAATAAGCCCTAATGATTATTGGGCAAAATAATAATGTAACCTGTTTACATCGACTACATACAACGACCTCTAATTGTTATTGATAATGTTACAAAAGCCGCTGAAAATTCGTAAATAGCTGTTACCTTTTGTTCTCGAAAGTTTTGTTATTCCACCTCTCTTTTGTGACTTCCTTGTTTACAAACTTATTTTCCTCTACAATAACATAGAAGCAAAACTTGAAATGTTTGGTTATATATTCGATAAAACTTAGTACATACTTTAGAAAGTATCAAATAAATCAATCAAGATTTAATACTCTAACGCGAGATCGGCGATGTATTGAACATTTTCGCGATCTATGTATAAAAGCTCGACGCGTCACCCGATACCGAAAGCAGCGAGAACACTGCCTGCGAACTGCGATAGGCTTTAACTGAGATGGCGCTTAACGGTGTTGCTAACTGAAACATTTGAAAGTCATGTTTCAATAATAAACGGAAACATGCTTCTTATTTATGTACAAATAATATTTCTTTGGATTAATTCGATTACGTTGCGGTGCCTTGCTCATTCGCTCAAGATCAGGAATGTCACCAAGTTCTTGGAGAAAACGAACAGCAATAATCGAAGAGCGACGCGTACGTGATATGGCGCGAGACAGAAAGTAAACAAAAAGTTTCGCGCCAATTTAGCTCGCTTTAGCAACTATACGCAAGATGGCGGTGAAATGGCGGTTTATAACTATATTGAGTAAAAAAATCGGCTGTGTCACCCCTAGACTTTTCCGGCAAGCAGACAATCCCCCTCGCGCGCCAAAGTTCCAACCACCCCCCCTTTCCAACCCCCTTAAATCCCCCCACCACACCCCCTCCGCCCCTCCCAACCTCTTCCCCCAACCCTCCTACTCTCTCACTCTCCCCGTTCTCACTCTCAGCCCCCCTCTTCCTACCCTCCTCTCTAACTCACCCCATCCCTTCCTCTCTATCTCTCTCTCTCCCCCCCCTTCTTCCCCACAATCCCCTCTCTCCCTACCCCCCACCCCAACTCACCCCCCTCACTCACTCACTTTTTTTTTCTTTGTTGTGTGGGGCTTTTCTAAGGTCTATTGTGTTCGCCACCTACTATAGCTCTGCGCTAAGCCTCGTGTCATTTAAGAACCGCAACAGGCTTTTGGCGCCAGATTGTTTTACCTCCTCAGGTTGGAGATAATGACCACCCAAGTGGGTGTATATTTTACGCATCAGCGGGCCACACTCGCACATGAGGTGCAGAGGAGTTTCCTCTGCTTCTTGGCAGAACCTGCACATTTTTGTGTCTCTGAGCTTGAGGTTGTACATGTGTTTGTTGAGGCCACAATGCCCCGTGAGCGACCTCACCACTACTCACCAGTATACGTAGATTGTTCCTATTTAGCGATAAGGCCTCACGGGCCGTCTTAGGGTCGTAGGCCCTAATTAGCGCTTTGGATTGATTCAACCCTGGCGTGTTGTTCCAGAGGTTGACGGATTGTTCTAAACATATTTGTTTAAGAATTAGGTTTGCAAGGCTTGTTGGCACGCCACAGCAAGTTTCAGGGCCGTATAACATTCCCTTTTGCTCCCGTCTTAGCAAGTTCGTCGACTTTTTTATTTCCCTCGATTCCTGCATGGCCGGGAACCCATCTTAGAATTACCCTGTTCTTTTCGCCCAGGGAATTCAGTAGTGATACGCAGTTTTGCACTAGCTTTGAATTAATAGTATTCTAGGCTAGTACCATAAGAGCTGCCTTGCTATCCGAGTGGATATAGATACGGTGGTTGGCGTAGTTCTTATGGAGGTTGATATACGCACATTCAATAATGGCGTATACCTCCGCTTGGAATATGGAGGCGGATTTCCCCAAGTTTACACTTCTTTCGAAGTTTGGTCGCTCTCCATATATACCGCAGCCTACGTCCAGTCCCGATTTGGACCCATCAGTATACCATTGAAGGCTACCGGCCTCCCAGTACCTACAGTTGGCTTTTTAGCCAGTCATCTCTGGGCGGCAGTTCTACTGTAAAAAAAAAACAAAGTTTAGGAGTGGAAGCATGGTGTCTGATACCATGTTGAGGGTTGCAGTTTCACTGACTGAGTCAAGAACTGATCTTAGTGCTTGTGAGATCCAGTTTACTATTTCTCGGGCAGATAGCCTGTACATGCTGGCTTTCTCTACCTTTTGCAAGTGAATGTGTAGGGGTAGCTAGAGCTGCTCCAGGAGTGGAGGACATTGCGCCAGTTGTCATGAGGCACGCCGTCCTTTGGATATTGTTTAGTTTGGTAATCACAGTTTTCTGGTTGGCTTTGTTGCACCATACCACCGAGGCGTACGAGATTATCGGCCTCACAATGGCAGTGTATAGCCAGTGGGAGATCTTGGGGTTAAGGCCCCAGTTTTTCCCTGCCAGTCTTCTGCTTATACCCAAAGCACTTTTAGCTTTTTGAATTGTTTTGTCTAGGTGGCTGTTCCAGGTGAGTTTCTGGTCGAGCGTGACTCCCAGATACTTTACTTCCTTGGAGAAAGGAATCTGCCTGTGGTTTAGAATTGGCATTTTTAGTCCACCTAGTTGACGTTTGTTGGTAAATGGCACGAGGACGGTCTTATCGGCGTTAACCGATAATTCGTTCTCTCTGTACCAATTTCTAACGATTGTTAACGCTTTTTGCATCATGTGTGAGATCGTGTTTTGGCAGAAACCCCGGACAATGACTACTAGGTCATCAGCATAGCCCTGTGTGTCTATCCTGGCCTCTGCCATCCTATGCAGGAGTTGATCTATTGCAAGAGTCCATAGTAGGGGCGAGAGTACGCCTCCCTGCGGACAGCCTCTTGTGGTGGTGACTTCAAGGTTTGTTCCGTGAAGAGCTACCTTGGCCGTGCAGTTTAAGAGCATCGCTTTCACCCATCTGGTTGTGGTGTTGTCAACTTGTTTTGACTCTAGCCCCTTCACCAGTGACTCACTCACCCTAACTACCCCCTCCTTTTGCCCATCCTTCACCCCCTTTCTTTTCCCCCGCCCTCCCACTCCCCGCGTAGAAATCCAGCAGATGGCACTATCGTTTTTTGTTTTTGTTATTTTTTTCTTTTGATGTCTTTTTTTTGTTTTTCTCTTTTGATGACTTATCTACAGACCGAAAGGTTTTATTAGATACCCCAACCAAATTTTTTACACCTAGCCGTTCTCTCAATTTGGCGGTTACAGGAAAAACACGATAAAAAATATATTTTTCTCTTTTGATGACTTTTTGTATTTTTCTCTTTTGATGATACATTTGGAGACCGAGAGCTTTCTTTAGACAACTCAACCAAATTTTTACACCAAGCCATTCTCTCAATATAGCCATTACAGTAAAAAACAAGTTTCAAACCCCTTACCGCATACGAAGCCATTTGTGGCTTCTAAAGTTTGGTATTATTTTTAAGTTTTAATTAATCTTTAAACTATAGTAAAATAAATTGTATCATAGGAACTGTTTCTTTATAAAACGAAATATATTTTTTTGCCTATGGTAAGTCATATGTGTCAAAACTATTTGAGGTTATTTCGTAACGTGGCCGGCGAGTGAAGTGCAACAAGTTAGTGAAACTTTTATCAGTGAAAAAGAATAGTAATAAAGTTACTGAGATCTTCAATAAAAATTGTTATTTACCCTTATAACCATTGCCTACGATAACAGTAAGTTGTTTTTGTATTTAGTTTTATTTTCGTTTGATTTTTGAACTGTTTCTTGCAAACTCCAAATATGGCTTGGTATGCGTTGCCGTCAAAATGCTGCCCTTCAAATTTGGCGTCCTATACACTCAAGCTTCTGTCTTATGCTTTTCAGAAATGAATCCTGGACGCTTTTATGTTTCTTCCAAACATGTAAATCCTATACTAGGTGATGGTTTTTTTAGTGAAAATGAGCATGCTTCCGATTCTGATCTAGAATACGAACCTTCCTCTTCCCGTTTACCTAAAAAGAAGAATGTTATTGTAGCGCTATGCATACAAAGCCAGAAATGGCCTTACTTGATTTTCACTAGACGCCACTGCATACGAAGCCAGATGTGGCTCTTTCATGGAATTTCATAAATAATAACTGTAATTTTTTTCTTTGAATTATGTTTAATAAATATAAATAAACACGTTTTTACTAAATATTTTTTTTTATTAACCTCCTTCATAATTCATGCGGTAAGGTTTAATATATATATATATATATATATATATATATATATATATATATATATATATATATATATATATATATATATATATATATATATATATATATATATATATATATATATATATATATATATATATATATATATATATATATATATATATATATATATATATATATATATATATATATATATATATATATATATATATATATATATATATATATATATATATAGATGTACCACATACGTCTATAACAATAAAAAGATTTAACAGTGGCTAATTTAATTCATTCAATAGAACGATAAATCTATAGTAACTCAAGTTTTTTATAAAAAAACAAAAATTTCCCTTTGGGGAAAGAATATTGCGCGAGTGATGCTAAACATAATTTGTCTTTTTAATAAAGTTGTCTAGTTTGTACAGTTCAAGCTAGACATTTAAAATGTGCGTTTTCTTCGAGTTATTGCTATAGTGATATTAAAAAATGATTCTTGATTCGCTATGTTATTAATTGCGTATTTATTAATTGTAACATGTTATAATACATAGGTTGCTACTTAAGTTTTGAGATATGGCAACACCAGTCAAATCTGACATCAGCATCGTAAAGTTTGTCGTTTTTAATGGTGTACGTGCTCAGAATTTTTTCATACGAGTGCTATTTGTGTTGTTACAGTGAGTTCAAAAATTCATATCGGCCAAAAAAATGGAATTAAATCGTGAACATTTTCGTGCGATGATGTTTTATGATTTTCGACGTGGTCTAATGCAACAACAGTGTGCCGATCAACTCGCTTCGACTTTTGGTGATGAAGGACCATCCCGAGTCACCGATTTTCGCTGGTTTTCTGAATTTAATCATGGTCGTATTTAATTTCTGAATTTAATCATGGTTGTTCCACAAACCATCGATGCTGAGATTAAGGCAAGTTTGCGTATTAGTTCCACTCGCACACATTCAATATTGCATGAACATTTGACCGTCAAAAAGATCTGTTAGCGTTGGATACCGCATAATTTAACAATCGCTTAAAAAGGCTAGTGTCGATTGGTGGAAAGAAATTGTGGAAAAAAATCGATCGCGGTGCTTTAAAAGACGCACAAAGGGGCGTTGAATTGTTGGCAAAAAGTCCCACTTGCAAAGTGTTATCTGATGTTCTGGTTTATAACTCATAAAGAGCATGTATAACTAGCCGTTCGATAACCGGTTTTCTTTCCGCGATTCAACACTAATACGATCGAGAAACGCCAGTCGAAACTTAAACGAAGCCTCGGCAATGGGTAAGTAATATAATTACGCCTTTAAAAAATGTATTTTAGACATATTTCTTAGTTAGGTAATAGTTTTACCTTTGAATTAATAAAATGTTTGAGTATTTGTTACTTTTTGAGTAAACATAAGGTTTTTAGTCCCACTAGTTGTCACTAGGTGCAATTATTTTGGTATATTATTATACCTGATACCATACTCTTTCAATTGATAACAAACATGTTTGCCCGTATTTGCCCCAATTTATGTACATTACTGATTTACTAGTAAAATAACATTATTATTTTTAAAAAGCTAAGTTTTTTATTTTTTTCTGTTTTAGGATCTGGATGTACCTACTAATATTTTTATATTACGTATGGACTTATATAACAAAATGATCTAGTCTGGCCATGAGGAACTCAACGACCAAGTACCATTTTTGAAGGAATACCTAATCGAGCGTACTAGATGCCCGGAATGGAATTATTCAGAGCTGAATACAAAAATAACTTATTTTATTGCCGATTTCAAGAAAAAAAGGTCTTCTTCGAACCAAACAAGGCAAAGGTTTCTCACAAAAAATGATAGTTGGCCTAAATCTTTGATAAGTTTTCCAAACTTTGTAGGCCGAAACTTAACATCGGGAAGACCAAAATTGGATTTTAAAGAAGCTTCGGATAGGACAAAGCGTTTGAAAATACAGGACTTACGGTCGAGTCACAGTGCTGAGGAGCTGTGTTACGTAGCACAAATGAGCCAAGGATCTTCTGGAGCAATTGATGCTGCTGCATTGCTAAAAGAAGTTACTACTACTTCTCCGAGACGGGTCAAACACTATAAAGATGCTTTTAAGAAAGAGAAAGCAAAAAAAACAGGGCTTCTTCCCGCGCATGAAGCTTTATCAATGTTTGTAGAAGCGCAACTTACAAGAAGCCAATACGACGTAATACGATCTAAAGCTGCAGACCGATTCCCTTTATACAAGAAAATACAAGAAGCCAAAAAGGAATGCTACCCTGATAAGAAGTATATTGAAGTGACTGAAACAGGGGCTGAGATTGAGCTACAAGGACCGCTCGACCATACAGTTACACGTATCCTTCAGTTTCAGAATAAAGTTTTGAAGAGCCAACAAAACTTAAACCAGTTAGTTTTAATATCAAAGTGGGGGTTTGACGGCTCATCAGGTCACTCAGAATCTGAACAAAAGTTTACAAACGAGTCATACAACGATGCAAGTATTTTCATGTCTTCATTAGTACCCTTGATGCTTATAGACGGAGATCCTGAAGGCCCAACTAAAGCACAAACGATACTATGGAGCAATACAAGGGCATCTTCAACAAGAGTTTGTCATCCAATCAAGTTCCAGTTCGTTCACGAAACTTTTGAAGTTGCTAAAAAGGAAAAAGAACACAATCAATATAAAATAAACCTATTAGTCACAACCAAACATGCAAATGATGAAGATGCAGTGATAGAAATTACCCATAAATTGCTTTTAACTATAGTTGACGGTAAAATTTCCAATTCTCTAACAGATACAAAGTCGACATTGCGATGTTTTTTTATGTGGTTTAACGTCTCAAGACTTTAATAATATTAGTAAGTTAATTTAGATAATGCAGGATAATTTAGAATTTGGAATGTCCACTCTTCACGCTTGAATAAGATTCTTTGAGTGTTTACTCAATGTATCATACAAATTGCCATTACAGAAATGGCAAGCTCGAGGCGCAGAGAACAAAAAAATAATAGGTAGAAGAAAACATAAAATCAGGGAAAATTTTAAATCAAAATTGGGTGTAATTATCGACAAACCTAAACCTTGATATAGCAGCAGTAACGATGGGAACACGGCTCGACGCTTTTTTTGAAATTGCAGAAGTATCATGCTATTTTCTATTTATTTTATATACGTATTTTTATTAATTCTTATATATTATTAGTTATTATTATAAATGATTATTTATTATTGCTATTATATATTTTTATTATTATTATTTAGTATTACTTGTCTATAGTTCTAATATTATTTTGGTGTAGTGAGAATTTCATTTTAACTTGATTTGATTCAAATTTTTTATTTTTAGTTTGGAATTTAACTTGATTTGATTCAATTTTTTTTATTTTTAGTATGTATTTTTTAATCATTTGTATTGGTGTTCTCCTTAGAACGGGCTCTGCCTAGTTAGGAGCAACACAATCTATGTTAAGTGCTAACGGTGTAATTTTTTTGTGAACCAATAAATAAATAAATAAATAACAGGAGTCGATCTCGAAGTGATAAAACGATTTCGTACCATACTACGAGCAATGGCAAGTGGATACACCATTAATTTACAACGATTCCAATCTTATTCAATTCAATTCAATTCTTTATTGAGAAATCACACAGTATTACAGTAATAATATTTTTTTTAATGTATGGAGATTTACAACAAATAAAACCGGTTACAGATTTCAATAAAATTACATAAATTACGTTTTTTTAACTACTTAATAAAACTAATGTACCTTCAATTTATTTTTTTTCAATTTTAGAACTATTTAAGAGTCGAGTATGCAGGGTATGTGTATGTGTTTGTGGGAGTGTGTTGAGCGTGTAAGTGTGGAGTGTGAGCGGGTATGATATTAGTAATGGCGTATATAAAATATAATAATAATAATCAGTAAAAATAGCTAAAACCCAAGTCAGCGTATTGTATCGGTTAGGGTTTGATTTACGGAGTATTTGTAAGTGATTATGGAATCATTAAACATATCAATACCATTTAAATGGGTATTATAAAGCTCACAGCAGCGTGTGAGTACTCCATTCCTTGATGCATTAGTTTTAAAACGCGGCAATCGAAACAGGTCAAATTGGCGTGTGGTCCTCATTGTGGCGTTAATATTGATCGCTCCCACCAGGTCAGAGCAATCGAATATACCGTTCATTATTTTATAGAGGCACAGAGCATCATTCAAGTTGCGCCGATAACATAGCGAATTTATTTTAAATAGTAAGGCCGCCTCATTAGTAGTATTACAATAACTTTTCGTCTTGAAATTTAAGTATCGAACGAACTTATTTTGGATCTTGTTTCTATTTCGCGTAAAGCTTATGTGGAAACATTTTGCTACATTCATTTTTATCCTGTTTTTGTTACAATATATTTCCAAAGAGTCGAGATCCTTCCGGAGGAGAACACAATCGTTTTCAGATTTAATAATTTTATATATCTTTAAGTCATCTGCATACATCAGGAATTTTGAATGTTTGAAGCATTCACTGATGTCGCTAACGTACAGAATAAAAAGTATAGGTCCTAAGTGTGATCCCTGTTGGATACCAGAAGGTATCAATTCACATTGTGACATAACAGAACCGATGGAGATGCAATGCGACCTATTTTTAATATACGATACTAGCCATCTGTAAAGGTCACCTCTTATACTAATAGAGTAAATCTTTTTTAATAATATGTCATGATTTACGCGGTCGAATGCTTTGGCAAAATCCGTATACACGGTGTCAATTTGTATTCGATTGTCCATATTCTTATTTAAATAGTCCGTAAATACAGCTAAATTAGTATCGACTGACCTGCCCGGGAAGAAACCATGCTGTTCATTATTTATATGTTTTTTAATGTATGTAAGGATAGAATCACATATATTTTTTTCATAAACCTTCGCAAATGTGGATAATTTTGAGATAGGCCGGTAATTTGACACATTTCACTTGTCTCCGCTTTTGAAGATTGGTGTTACCAATGCATATTTCCATAGAGAGGGTACAGTGCCTGTTCGCAGAGATTTTTTATCCTACTAATATTATAAATGCGAAAGTTTGTATGTATGTATGGATGTTTGTTACTCTTTCACGCAAAAACTACTGAATGGATTTTGATGAAACTTTACAATAATATAGCTTACACATCAGAATAACACATAGGCTATAATTTATAAAGATATAGCGTAAATTATCTAAAATAAAACGATAACTGTCAAGTAAGTAGGAAAAAAAATCTAAGAAATTGACATTCGAAATTTAAATTCTATCCTACTCTCCTACTAATAATAATAATAATAATCCTACTAATATTATAAACGCGAGAGATTGTATGTATGTATGGATGTTTGTTACTCTTTCACGCAAAAACTACTGAATGGATTTTGATGAAACTTTACAATAATATAGCTTACACACCAGAATAACACATAGGCTATAATTTATAAAGATATATGGTTTTCTATCATCATTATCACAATTTTCCATCACCACGCGGGTGAAACCGCTGGGCGCAGCTAGTATATAATATTGAGAGGTTTAGATAATGAGTAAGCACAATGTTTAACGAAAAAGGCAGGTATATTATCGTACCCTGCTCCTTTGCTGGGATCTAATTTTAAAAGATAAGCTAGCGTCATAGTTTCCGATATGTTCACATCTGTTATGGGCATATCATTATGATAGGAAAGCGCAGCTTCATAGTCACAGTGATTTGGGGAATGTTCATAGACGGAGTTAAAATAATTAGAAAATAACTGCGCTATATCATTTACGTTACTCGCGGACAGATCATTATAATGCATAGTCTGTGGGAAAGCGGGACTTGACTGTTGAGTTTTGACATAACGCCAAAAAGATTTTGCATCGTTTTTTATATTTTGCTGAGTCGCATCAATATACTGATTAAAGCAGTTTTTCGTAATAATATTCTGTCTAGCGCGTAGGGTGGAAAAGGATTCATAGTCTAATGGGTTTTTATATTTTTTTTCCATTTGCGGTGGTACAGTGATTTCTCCTTAATTACGTTTATAAGAGGTTTACTATACCATACGGGGTAGCCATTGCTATTTATTTTTTTAGAAGGAATATGATCTGCGATAATTTTATTTAAAATTGAATAAAATATTATACATTGGAAAGTGCACGTTTCTTCGTGGAAAAATATCGGTGGTACTGTATGCCCCCTACAATACATAAGGTTTTAATTCATGGGCCTATAATAATTGAAAAAACTTTATTGCCTATAGGGCAACTAAGCGAAGAAGCCCAGAAGGCAAATAACAAAATGTTTAAAAGGTACAGAGAAGGATATTCACGCAAAATTTCAAGAGTAAGACCAACGAAGACATCATTAAAAGGCTTTTCATATCATCAGACCCACTCATCACCAATATGCATAAGCCACAACAACATAAACATGCATTAGACGGAGATGTGATCCAACTTTTGCAAGCACCTGAATTAGATATTTCTAGCACATCAGAATTAGTTTCAGATGATTCGAGTGATGATGATGAATGAAGGTTGTGCAATAAATGGTTACTATATTGCATTATTTTGTTTTCTTTTACTTATTATTTTTTTATCTATCACAAGTCATCGTTATACGTTTTGAATTAATTTTTAGTTTTCAAATTAAGACTCTTTGTCAATTTTTAAACATAAATAACAGTTTTAAAACAGAAAGATGCATTGTGATGTTAACCGGCACTAAAATATGTTGAACCAAAAGAAAAAATAATTTTTGCCAACTTTTCATGACATCTGCCCCACTGTGAGACGTCTATAAAATCGTGACAAGTTACGAAACATGGATATATTCATATAAATAGGATAGAAAACGAATTTACCGCGTGAAATTTGTAGGACCCGACGTTTCGGTGACGTTGCAGCCGCCGTTGTCTAGGGTAGACTGAAGAGCTGTCAGTCCGTTGTTTTGCGGGTAGGCCGCAAACCGCTGCCGCCACTGCATAGGTTATAACGGTGGTGGGGGGCCGGGCTCGGAGCAGTGGTATTGCACGCACACGATCTAATACAGACGAACCTAAAAACCGAGCAGATCAAGAGCATTCTTACCATACGTCAAGGGCGTGACTGATCGAATAAGTAAGATGCTAAACAGATTCGATATAAAAACGATCTTCAAACCGACCCAAAATATAGTTTTCTATCCTATTTAAAATGTCAAACAACCGCGATAGTCTTCGATTTTATATGTTCATATAAGTCAGAAACTAAACAGCAGTCGACTGTATGGGTTTTTCAAGACGAGCCAAATCCAACAAAATTTGTTCGCGCACGAAGCACTTCGAAGCAAATGGTGGCTTGTTTCTTCGGCATAAATGGTCATGTCGCAACAGTGCCCTTAGTGCAAAGTCGTACGGTCAATTCTGAATGGTACACCACCATTTTTTTGCCAGAAGTGTTCAGAAAAATGAGGAAAATCAACCCCCAAAGACAGATCATTGAGGGTAATCAATAGAAGGCCCCCACGATATGACTCCAACATGCTATTCAAAGAAAGTAATGTGTTAGACATACGCCAGCTGTTTGTGAAACAGTCACTCATGTTCTTCCATCGAACCTCAGATAAACGACTACGAAGCCAGCAACACCGAACTACAAGAGCATCTGCAGGTCTGAATTATGCCGTTCCCCGAGTTAATTCTTCATTTGCCCAAAGACAATTCAACTATATAGCACCTAAAATATTCAACCGCCTTGATGACAAAATAAAGGAAATAGAAAATACCATTTTATTCAAAAAAAATATTAAAAAATGGCTTGACGACATAGGTCGTTCAAGGACAGAGAAAGAACTGCTGCAAGTCATATCTTAAAAAAAATATATATGTATATTTCTGCATAACTTTACTATTATACTATATAATATGATATAAGATATTAAACAAAATGTACTATATTGTAATATAATGCAAAAGAATAATACTATAATATATTTAGATCGTTATATTTATATATTTGTGTATGTATGTATATGTATGTGTGTATGTGTATATGTATCTATATGAGTACCTACGTCAGTTAGGCTTCTCCACCTAAGTCAGAAAGTAAGTCGTATGCCCAGATACAGGCTATATTTGGCCTAGTTGGGTATACGCTGAGCATGGTCATGTGAATGTGGGCCGTTGTTTCTTCGCACCATTACTTGTTATGACCATTTTTATGCGTTTTATAATTATGTTTGATAAAAATAAATAAAAATAAAATAAATAAATTCTTCACCACGACAATGCGATCATTCTCCACCACGACATCGGCTCAAACAAGTGACTCAAAACATTGAATTGATGGGTCATTCGCCGTGCAGCCCTGATTTGACTTCTTTTTATTCCTGCATTCAAACATAAACTATCAAAAATTTTTGACCCCTGAAGAAGCTGTTAAGGCTTTCAAAACGCATGTTTTGGAGTTACCTCATTCGGAGTGGAAAAACTCTCAAAACTTTAGTAAGTATATATAATAGCTAGTGCACGATCATCGCTACCGGTGCAGCGGCATGCGTATAGAGAGCTATGTCTAATAGTTAACTCTGTTTAATGGGTGTCTACTGTCTATTGATTGTATAGTTTGAATGTGGTATGCGCGACGACTATGTGGGGGTGTTAAATGACGCACGTAGCGTGGTGAAGCGTGTGACCATATTTGGTCACAATGAGTGGATTCCTTGGTCCAGGCCTTATTCGATGCGTGGGTCATATCTTGGAGTTGATTGTCAGGCTAGGGCGATTCCTGGATATATGTATCATGCTTGCAGTGTCGAATCCGTGGTACTATCAATTCTAAGTAAAATTGTCGACCTTTACATTGTTATCAGTAATATTGGGTAAACATAGTAAAATAAGAGTCTTGAACTAAAGCAGCTTGTGACAAAGTGCACGTCTAATGGATGCTCAACAAGTGTAGTTAAATCATAATATATTTCATTCCTTTAAAGCACACGCTTCTGGCGGCTTGAGCTAATTTTTATATTATGGTGCATTACTATGGGGGCGAGCGGCCGACAGAAGCATTGCCTTTGCTCTATAAAAAACGCGCAGAAAAACTATTACACGCGTTTCTCATTGTCGTAATATTTAATCTTGGCCTCTGTAGCGTGCGTACTTCGTTTAAACATTGTATCAGTTTGTTTGAAGGTGCTTGGCGCTTTTAGGGTAGCGCGGTTGCTGTTTAATGTTGGGACCTGTGAAACCGTTTGGCTAGATCCAAATATCAAGGAAAACAGCGTCTCCCGTAGAAGAATTTATCTGTGAATAAGAGTTGGTCAAAATAACGTTGACAAACATTTTTGTGAATAATATTAAATTGATATGTACAATAGTTTACAATGGGCTCGATTGCGTTTATTTGTGAACTAAAACTGAAATTAGTTTATGCGAACGAGATAGAGCAATACGTTAGAGTGAAAAATGAAACGAATCATCGTCGATAAAAAACTACCTGTCGAACGTATACTCGTCCGAATAAATTTGAACACATTTCGTGCGGTGTTAGATTCAGATGTTCTTTTCGCTTTAGTGGGTTGTTTTAATACGTAAAAGTGACAACCGTTCGTTTCACATTCCACTCTAGCGTATTACCCTGTCTCGTTCACACGAACTAATTTCCGATTTTACTTCACGATCACGATCACGATTCACGAAGAAACGCAATCGAGCCCAATGAAATTTAAAAAATAAAAATGGAACTCTTTCTAATCAAGAAACTTGATTAGTCCTTAGGTTCGTCCTTAATATCGTCCTTAATATCGTCCTTAGGTTTTGATGCACAGCGACAAACATATAACAACATTCAAAACAATATTTCTTATATCCTTCACGGTTATTTTATCCCATTTCTGGGTAGGTTTTTATTGGATTATGGAAATGGCATATAACGTGATGACGACCACAGCGGAAATATTAAATTTAAACCATTTTCAATAATCATAAATTTTTAAGAGCCTTTTACCTTTTCTTTTTCCAACATGGATTCTCATCTTCCCATTATTATGATGAAAACGTAGGAAGAGGCCCGGCTGCCCTAAATGAACATTACCACATCAGGAAACATTAAAAGGTGTGGGATGCTCCAGGTATACTACGACCAGATAAGTTGCCTTTCATATATTTAACAATTTATTTAATTTAATAATAATACATAATTACTACTGTCCTATTAAAAATTTAAATTATTTAAATTAAAACTATTTGAAATATTTTAAAAAATCAAATCCTATATTACCTAATTTTGTTTATTATATATATAGTCACTTCACTTTGATATAGACTGTATTAGATATTATTGTATAAATGTCACTGAAGCTTTCGAATCTGGCAACGCCGCCGTTACTCATCCCCCCTAGCCGCACACGAAAGCTGAGAAAGTTAAATAAACTCGAGCTCCATATGATTGAAACCATATTTAAAAAAGTCCAACTCGCAGTCGGCGACCGTATATGGTTTGATAAGAAACAACATTTTTTGATTTCGACGAGCTGTATGTTACTGATTTAGTTTTATGTTTTCCTTCTCAATTACTTTTATGTTTTCCTTCGCAATAGTAGCTCTGCGAGTGAAGTGCTTGTCAAGATTCAGTCTTGTTTCTGAAAAAGTTTATGTTTGACAGCCAATTTGTTGGATCCTCTGATAAAGGCCCAAAAGGCCTTGATTAGGGTTATAGACAGGAAGCTATACCGCTACTCTAGTGACCAGCTCTACAGGGACTTTATGGTGTTGGATGCAAGCCAGCTTTACGTACGGCAGGTTTTGATATGCTACAGGAAGAAACTCCAACGGGTCAACGGTAAGCGGAGTAACGCTAAAGTAAAGCCAGTAACGCTCATAAACACCACACAAGACAGAAAGACAGACACGTACAACCGAGAATGATAACGACATTTGGACAAAGACATTATATTTATCTAGCGAAGGAACTCCATAACATATTTATCACGCAACTAGACCAGGCTACAATCATTCAAACTGACGCTCATTACAAAAGACTGGTAACATATATGTTACACTCGACGAGGGAGTACTGTTAGTCGTTAGTAACTAGCGTTATTATCTCATTAGCCTTATAACTGTAATAATATATCTCCCATATACTGGTGTATATCCTGTATAATTTAATTTAATTTAATAACTAAGTTTTTATGTAATATACAAACTACAATAGTTATAATATATACACTCATATAATAACTCAAGATTACAGAAATTACCGATATACACCCGACAAATTAACGCAATACTAAATATCACCTCGATACAGGCTCTGCCTAGTGAGGTAATAACATCGCCGAAGTGAGGTGAAGCCGCACTTTTAATGAATTTCCAGGGCTCTACAATATGTGTAATTATCTACAATTATGTGATCTACAGCCTGTGAGCTACAATCTACAATTATGTACAATATATTATAAGATATATATATATATATATATATATATATATATATATATATATATATATATATATATATATATATATATATATATATATATATATATATATATATATATAAGATGATTATAAAGTAAATAATTATAAAAGCCACTTACATCGTGACGAAGGATTCCCTTGATCGGATCGGGATCAAGGGAATCCTTCGTCACGATGTAAGTGGCTTTTATAATTATTTACTTTATAATCATCTTATTGATCAATTCTAAAAAGAATATATACACAAAACTATCATATATATATATATATATATATATATATATATATATATATATATATATATATATATATATATATATATATATATATATATATATATATATATATATATATATATATATATATATATATATATATATATATATATATATATATATATATATATATATATATATATATATATATATATTGTACATAGAGGATACATAAATTAATAATATAAAGCTAGGACAAATTAAATAAATAGATAAATAAATAAATAAAAAATAAATTACACATTTTTTGTAGCGCTTAGCGATTTTTAGTTTTATAAATGACGAATCAAAGAATTGTATCGAATTACGCCTTAAAAATTCATTTATGTAAGTGCAGTGAATCGGGGAAAATCGGCCTTCTGTGAGAAATCTATGTTGGAAAATAGAGTTTATAACGTACATACATTTATATATAAGTAATGTCCGTAGCCGTGTTGAAACTTTGGTTCCCGTCAAACCACCCACCGAACACAACAGCGTCGTCGACGTGGTCAGTACTTAGATGAGAGTACTGCCACGTGATGTTATAAAAGCCGGCCGCCTGTAAGATAACTGTCCAATTAGGAAATTAAAGACTATCGCGGTTGTATGACATTAAAAATAGGCTTTAAAACGAATTTACCACGTGCGTTCTGTAGCACCCGATGTTTCGGCGATGTTGCAAACCTGAACAACAGCGGTTGCAACATCGCCGAAACGTCGAGTGCGACCAACTTAACGCGGTAAATTCGTTTTTACAAGACTGCCCAACAAAAAAGGAGTGTAATCTGTTTAGGGTTCATCTATGGATGTTTTCCGTTACTTTATTCCACCATAACTTCATAACGCTCGAACCGTTTTTTTTTTTTTTTTTTTTTTGGTAGTAGTCTTTATTCATAAAAAAAGATACAAATTACATGTCACAGTTCCCCACTAAGGCTAGTGCCTTTTCAGTGGGTAACTAACAATAATGTGTTTATAATTCTGACTTATATTATCCATTACCTATTATACTTTTATTAACTATTATAACTTTTTACGTTAAGTAGATGCATTGACTTCCTAACCTAACCTAATCTAACCTATATCTCCTATCATAACTAGCTTAATATACACTTATAAATATGCTTTTCCACTAAATTAATATGCCTACTTACTAATCTAACCTAACCTATACTAATTATCCTGGTATACTTACTTTTGTTTACAATTACAATAACAAATGATTACACTAATAAAATGATTCATACCAGATATCTATACTTATGCCCTAACCTAACCTAACTTATCTTAATTAGCTTGGTTTACCATAATTATTCTACTTGATGTTAATGCTAATTTAGTCTAATAGAATTTTTACTTGTTACAGTTATGCTACTGCTTTTACATATTTATGCTAATTTACACTAATATAGTTTTTAATTTCTCTATTATGATATTTATATGACATAATATTTAAATTATTTCAATTAGCTCGCCTGGGTAAGTCATTATTTAGGTTGCTTAGTAGTATAAGTTTCAATGTTTTCTTTAGTAAGTATTTGCTGATTGAGTTGTCTAATTTTATAGAAAAGTGATTGAATAATTTTGGAACAATGAATTCAAGAGTTCTATCGCCGTAATAATTGTTTTGCTTGTTATATTTCAAATACCCCTTTTCACGTAGCCGAGTTCTGTGTACATGATCGGCAGGTATTCGTAACGAACCGTTTTCGTTGTTGTCAAGCAGAATTTTATACCATACGAAGAAACTTATAGGCAAGACATCAATTGAGGAGTAGAGTTCTGTGTAATTATTTTGCTTAATTTGTATTGAGCCTTTTGGTGCCATTTGTTTCAGTATTCGAATTTGAATATTTTCCACTTTCCTAACGTACGTGGGAAATGTAAGTCCCCATACCTGAATGCCATATCCTAGTATAGAATTTACAAGTGAAAAGTATATGATTTTCATAATATTATGAGGTACTACGGATTTCAGGTGAAAGAATAGTTTTAAAAAATACCTGAGTTTTCCACACAGTAGAAGTATGTGACTTTCCCAATTAAAGTTTTTGTCAAGTATTATACCCAGGTATTTATGTGTACTCGCAACCTCTAGACTATTGCAGGAGCAGTTTAGATGTGATACGTTATCGTGAATGCACGTATACGAGTGTGCTTTAATAGCTATCTCGCCCCTTTTTTTATAGGGAGAGGTGACGTACAATACCTTTGTCTTCGTATGGTTGATAACGAGGCCGTTGTCATGGGACCAGCGCAACAGTTGTAGGAATTGTTGGTTCATGATTGTGTTTGCAGTATTTACGTCATCGTGCTCAACCACTATCGCTGTGTCATCAGCAAATTGGTACACTTTTGATTTAAAAAATATATTCGATATAGTGTTGCAATATATCAAATAAAACATAGGTCCCAATACGGAGCCCTGTGGTGTACCCTCTGTTATCCTAACACTTTTACCAATCGAGTCCCCTATTTTTACCGCCATTTCTCTATCACTTAGGTAACTGCGCAGTAACTCTTTGTATCTGCCTCTTATACCTACATCGTCAAGGGTCCTTATGAGTCGATCATGATTAATTGTGTCGAAAGCCTTGCTAAAATCCACAAGGACAATTATGACGTGTTTTTTGTCATTCAGGCACTTATTTACGTGGTTTGTAAAATTAGATAGGAGTTGATCGGTATTCTTATTTTTTTGGAACCCGTATTGGCTTTCATTGATAATATTATTAGTCGTTAGGTATGTCTGCACCTTGCCTGCGATATATTTTTCAAAGATTTTGTTAATACTTGACAAAATGCTGATGGGTCTATAATTGTTGTAATCCTTGTGATTACCGCCTTTATATACAGGTCTTATTAAAGCTATCTTTAAAAAATTTGGATATAATCCTGTATCTAAGCACAGATTAAGAATTTTACTAATAATAGGACTAATCTTTTTGTTAATTAATTTGAGATCTTTTACTCTAATTTGATCTAATCCAGGTGATTTATTGGCATCTAAACCAGCTATAATTTTCTGAATATCTTCTGACTTACTTTTCGGAATGTACATAGTTCTGTCTATTGGCTTAGTTGAATTTAAATCTAATGTTTTTTTGTTGCATTTATGGAGTATGGCTTTAACGTTGTTTTGAAAATTTTCTACAAATTCATTTGCAATATTTCCGTGACTTTTATTTTCTCCTAAGTATTTTATTATTGGTTCATCTAAAGACTGCTTTTGTTTCCCAATTAAATTATTTATTTTATTCCAAGTCATTTTTATATTTCCTTTAGAATTTTCAAAATCTTTTTTGTAGAAGCATCTTTTTGCATTTTTTATTTCGTTCGTGGCTTTATTCCTTAGACTCACATAATTTTTGCGATTTAATTCATTATTCTGATTATTTTTCCACCTATGATAAGCTTTGTCTCTTTCTTTCATTAGTTTTATAATATTAGAGTCGATCCACCCATTAAAAAATGGGTTTCTCTTATTTTTAAATGATGATTCTTTAGTACATTCACTGTATATTTGAGTGAATATGTCGGCAATATTAGTTATCATTTTATTAGGATCATTTGTTCCCAACATCACGCTTGCCCAGTCTATTGATTGTAAGCGGCTATTTATTAGTCCGTTGTCAAATACGCGTATCTTCCGCTCCCCGCCGGTCATGTCGCCCCCATGATCAGTACCAATGTTGGCCGCTATGGCATAATGATCACTAATTTTATATTTAATTGTTGCCGAGTTAATATTGTCACGTTCATTTCTTATAAAGATATGGTCGATACAGGAACGTTTTAGCAATCCTTGTACGATGACTTCCCGCGTGAATGTATTTATATAGCATTGCAAACCATAATTTGCCATTATGTCTAAATATTTTGACACGTGCGGTTTATTTTCTAAATGTATGTTCCAGTTTATATCACCAAAAAATATAATATCATCGCCCTTAGGTAATGACGAGAATTGTGTTTCAATTTTTTGTAAGCAAGTGCTATCGTTTGAATTTGGAGGTCGATAAACAGCAAATATTGAAGTATTTTTTTTGTTCCATTTTAAGTTACAAATGATAATTTCCATTTCGTCATATTTTATGTCTTTTTGCTCAAATTGTATGTGTTTTTTTATAAATAAAACCAAACCTCCACCCGTACCTCGATCTCTAGAAAAATACACTGAAAGGCAAAGTTTTAACACCATGTAAAACGAAATCGCAAGAGCAGCTGAACACCATCTGAAAAACCTGAGTTCCTGAGCTGTTTTAAAGAATGGAAATGACGTTGGCAAAGTGCATACTATCAATCGGCAACTATTATGAAGGGGATAACATTGAAATTGATCCATGAATAAATATTTTTAGTTTACCCAAAACTGTCGTTTCTTTTAGATCAAACTATGTAAATTCCCGCTACGGTCTGTGAATGTGCTGTTTCCACTCATATGGTACGCTTATAAAATGAAATTAGTTTTTGTCGGTGAACTGAATACTGAACAGCCTCAGTTAGAGTAGCGAATGGCGTATCTAAGGAGGTATAAAGTGAGGGCATTCGAAATATTCATTTAAAATGGATAAATTTTGTATGGAACGTTCATTGAAAACTATTTTTTGAAATAATTCGGTATTATTATGGAAAGGTGTAAATAAAGTCGCTCAGTGCTTGACCACACAGGAAATGATAGGAACGAAAAAGCTGACCAGTTGGCTACAAAAGGAGCCGTATAATCAATCATATATCCAGAACCATTCTTTGGGGGTTTAGGTGCATGCCATTGCTGAGTTGGCCACGAAAAACCATTTGTTCAGGGTCGGTCACACTCACGGGTTTAAACCCACCCGGCGGCCTCCACCCATGAAGCGCAAGCCCGGGTAGGACTCTGGCCTCAGGGCTAGTTTCCCCCGGAGTCAATCTTCTGGCGCTCCTGGACGGTATGCGCACCGTGCGGCGTAAGCCAATCAATTGTGCATTCTGACTAACAGTCGGGGGAGTCTATAGAGCGGGGGTGGTTGCTGACCTTACGGCGACTGCTCTTGAAACGACCATCGACTATCCGATTCCGGGTAGTGGATGTCGTGACAAGTGGATGTCGTGTATTTGGATTTCAAGAAGACCTTTGACAGAGTCGATAATGATGCGTTACTCAGAGAACTGGCTGCTGCCGGATTCTCAAGTAAACTGTTGGAATTTTTCGCAGATTACTTGGGGGGCCGCCAGCAATTCGTTAAATTTGACGATTTTCATTTTAAACTATACAACACTCATTCGGGGGTTAGCCAAGAATCCAACTTGGGGCCTTTGTTATTCAACTTATTTGTTAATAATCTGAGTAAAGTTGTCATATCAGCACGTTGTCTAATGTTTACTGATGACGTCAAATTATTTTTATCTACTGGAAGTGGCTGAGGCCTGCGAGCTCTTTCAACGTAATATTAATGCAGTTTATGCATGGAGCCAAGCTCGTAACCTTCACTTCAATATTAAAAAATGTTCAGTGATGACATAGACAAGATCGCATGCTCATCTGATGTATGATTACTCCATCGCTGTATGTGTACTTCCCAGAGTGACTGAAGTCAAGGACTTGGGAGTTTTTTTCGACCCCCAGTTAAACTTTAAGGAACACATTTGGCAACTATCTTCAACTTCTTTGAAGCTTCTGGGGTTTGTGATACGGCAATCCAAACACTTCAATAATATTCGGGTTATGTGCACGTTGTACAACTCGATTGTTAAAAAGTTGCATAGAAACGAATGCATCTATTTGGAATCCGCATGAAGATACCTATACCCTCATGCTGGAAAAGGTACAGAAGTGTTTTTTGAGATTTTTGTACTTCAAGCAGTACGGATATTATCCATTTTTGTATCTTACTGCATTTATCACAGGCATGGTTGTATATAATTGTCTCTGTATCAGAAGAGAAAGGTTTTGAATCTAATTCGTGGTAAAAGTGATAACTCTTGCTTACTAGCCAAGGTGAGTCTTTTTGTACCAAATAATTATATTCGTGCTCGATCGCACCATCTTTTCGCGAAGCCGTTCTCGCGCACTAACCTGACGAAGTGTTTTTTGAGATTTTTGTACTTCAAGCAGTACGGATATTATCCATTTTTGTATCTTACTGCATTTATCACAGGCATGGTTGGATATAATTGTCTCTGTATCAGAAGAGAAATGTTTTGAATCTAATTCGTGGTAAAAGTGATAACCCTTGCTTACTAGCCAAGGTGAGTCTTTTCGTACCAAATAATTATATTCGTGCTCGATCGCACCATCTTTTCGCGAAGCCGTTCTCGCGCACTAACCTGACGAGGTGGAACTTGTTGGCGCGTGCTTTGCGGCGCTTAAATGAAATTCACTCGATTGCACCTGATTTTGATATTTTTACCGCCAACCCTCACTCATTTAAATTGCAGGCTATTAATTATATATTCTTATATGATAGGTATTCTAAGTGTTATTCTATTTGTATACTTACGGTGATATTTTTAATAATTTTAATTTTCAATGTCTTGGTTTTATTGTAATATTGATTAGTAATAAGCGAACAATAAACAAATAAATAAAATAAATAAAACAGCCGGGCAACGGATGCCGTGGTCCGCGTTAGATTCGGTTGACATCGTTTCACCGTTACGCAAGGGAGAGGACCGCGCAAGCGACCTCGAACTCGTAACCAGTCGAGAGACCAGAGTAATCTGGTCGCAACTGGAAGTAAGGGCGCGAGTGTCAGCCCGCTGGGTAACATACCCGGCTATCTCGCGGATAAGGCGTTGGCCTCTTACGGGCATGTGGCGGAGCTTGACGGTGGACTGTTTTTGTCCTAAGTCTTCTGCGCTCACTTTGGACAGTTACCCATGGTACCCTATGACAATCAGGATGACATAACGATTCTAACAATACTACACACTTCTAAATCGGTTTAAGCGTTTAGAAGTTATGGAGGAATAAAAAACGAAAAACATATATAGATGAACCCTGTACAAATTACACTCCTTTTATGTCGGGCAGTCGTGTAAAAAAGTGCATTTCGTACCATGGTACAATACTGGTAATGTACCTTGTTAAAAAAACTAAATTAATTGAAGATTTTGAACAAATATTATGTTTTTATTTTACAGAATATATATAAACGCACAAATTGAAACGCATACATATCTTAAGTAGAATATGGAAAATATCTTACGCATAACTTGCCATCAAATAAAATAAAATAATCGTTACACTTATCTGTAACTGTTTATGAAGTTGAATAAAATCATCATCATGACATGCTTAATAAAGTCGCTTTGTCGTTATTAGGGAAGAGGTCGTTTCTCTTTAAGGATGTTGGCTAGTGGTGTTGCCACCGTCTGACGGAACCAGCCAGCTTCAGCCATCGTAGGCCACACAACAATGGCATAGTGGTTAGGTTGCCTGATCAACATGGTAGCTAATGGTACACGTGCAGTTGCTGCCACTACGGCTCAAATCGCGTACTCGGGGTCGAGTCACCTCACGGTAAAGCTCCTATCTCTAGACTCCTCGAATGAGGCGATATCCCGGGAAGGACTCTGTGTCCCCCAGGCTACCATGCTGGTGGATGAGTTTCCCTTGGGGGATTGAATCTCGGGCGCTACTGGTTTGCGCACCACCGTGCCGACTGCCTGACTACCAGCCGACTGTCAGCCGATCGACTGTTGCACTTCGGCTAATAACTCGAGGAGTCGGGGAACGATATATGGTTTCCTGAGCTGCGGGGGGTGGATGTTGACCTGTCGTATTCCGCACTTGATTTTACCACTTAGCTACCTGATCCTGAGTTTAGAGCCGGGCAAAAGATGCCATGATCCGCGATAGGTTCAATCTGAATCAACGCTGAGCATACAACAACAAGGGTTGTCAACTACAATGGGCGAACCCGTCACCTCAGGAATCTCCCGTGAGGTGAGCGTAGATGACTTAGAGACAATACAAATCTACCGTCCAACTAAGCCAACATTTCCGACAGAGGCCAACGCCTTACGGTGAGGCACCGGGAAAGGTAAACAGCGGGCAACCTCGTTCCCTGTCTACCAGTTTTTGAAGGATATCTCCGTCTGGAATTAATCATCAGGATAACTCCAAACTCCCAACTGGTTACAGGTCCGAAGTCGCTTGCGCGGCTTTTGTCCCCAAGTCTCTACGCTCATCCCAGGTTGATAGAACGATTATATATTGTTATACCTTCCTGGGTTGATGGGTTCGCCCATTGTAGCAGACAACACTCCACCGATCCTACATGATAAGGTTTCGGTTTCGATTCCCGGCTGGGTCGTTGGGATGGAATTTTACATTGGGATAGAATTAACGGAATTGCATTTCAATTGTGTCTATCGGATGCAATAACAAGACACACGCTTACACAAGTGTTACACGCACACATGCATATAAACACTTCGTAGTGGTTGGTTGTAAGAGATTGTCGTATGAAAAAAAAAATGCCCACTGTGAAATTTCACAATAAAGTGTAGAAACAAACAAACATAATATGTCCTAGTGTCCGGTTAGTTGGTGCGGAAATTATTTTATTCAATGTTGAGAAGGGACGAATCTAAAGTCAATGTGGTTTAACTATTAAGTTCGACGAACAGTAAGAGAGAGAGAGGTGTAAGAAGTAGCAACACCCTCATTTGCAGCACCATATATTGTGGTTTCAACTCTGTGGAATTTCGTTGTTCGTTGCACTCTTTTAAAATATTTTAAGCCGAAATGCTTCATGGGAATATCAAAAATATTATATGGGAAATAACCTGTCGAATTTGTACTATGGAAGAAAAAAACATATTGTGAAAAGACTGGACTTGTCCGAGGTACATTCCATTTTACAAGGGGTCAATGTACATTACATTACATTACATTTTCGTCGTGTCCAATTGACGGCTAAAGACCGCTCTTGGACGTGTCAAAATAATTGTGCTAGGTAGTAAGTCTCGTTACTACTCTTTACTGAACATACATAGGTAGTCAAGAATTAACTACTATATTGTTAAACTATAAATATAAATAATCAAAATAGAAGCCTAATATTTGAAGTAGTTAGTAATTTGAAAACATACGTAGTAGAATTATTCATCGTAATATTCAAATTGTCAGTAAAATGTTAAATAATCAAATTAAATCTACGTTATGCATTTTAAACTAAAAGTACAGATATAAGACCATATAAGATAATCAGACAATAAGGCTCTACTTTTTTAAGTAATTTAAATGGGCACAATATTTGAAAAATCATGGCCGTCAAATTCGGCCAGATTATAGAATGGGTGGCCTAAGAATCCAAACAAATCCAAAAAAATCAATACAAACATCCCCAATCCCATGTAGTACGTCAGGTACTACATACATACATGGCTAGAATAGAAAATAATGGACGTTTTGATTGAAATGTGCCATTTTCAGTGCTAATAGTTATGCTAAAGGCAACTTTTCAGTAAGGGAGGCATTTGGAAACCCGTGCAGGATACTAAAATGGTAGCTGATAAAGATTGCCGGCTAATGGGGGAAAAAAATCTTCGGCAGTATATGCGATATAAAATATTAAAATCTTAACTGACGAAATCGCTGTAATAACTGCGTATCATGCCTGTTTCTATTCCAAAATGACGTATGGTATGCCGAATGATATGGAGGACGCCACAGACTGTTCTAGATTTTATTTTGCAGATAAGTGCACTGAGAGCAATTGCAGGAGTATCCCGTGATACACACTCACTGCGAATCATATTTTATTAAGCATAAAATACTGACTTTTACCCCTGAATCTGTTTTAAAATGTGGACTATATACTAAATCTAATATTAACGACCAAAGGGTAAACGGGAATATGCACTCGCACAATACATGCGGACGTGATGATGTTGTCCTGCCTAAAGTACACCTTAGGCAAACAAAAAAGTCCTATGGATATTTGAGCTTCAAGTTTTTTAACCAGCTACTACTCTCCACAAGAAAGATAGCAACAAATGCGTTTGAAAGATGTATTAAACAAAAGCTGCAATCCACATATGCTTTCTATGAGCTGGGTGTTTTTTTTTGAGCATGCAAACTCCCTTAAATGGGATTAACATTCATATGTAACTTTCGGCTACCCCACTTTTGTTTTATTGTATAAATTTATAAAAAACAAAACTTTATTTTTAAACAAAAATAATAATATTATGAATTTATTATTTAATATGTAGATTACAATGTTTAACGTAACATACTTTACCATCTATATACGTTTTTTTGTAATTTTGTTTTGATACTTTTTATTCTGTGATTATTTTTGTATAGAGCTTAGGCACTCTATGGTCACTATAAATATTTTTATACTCTAAGATGACTGTTAATATTTTTATGATAACTATTTATTTTATATGTATACCTAAATACATGGAATCAGTTCTGTTTTTTTTATTTGTCTTCCGTCTAAAGCCGACTTTAGACAACGCTACTGTCAAATGAATATTTCTCTTTGATTAGTTTTATATTAATATATTACAAGCAACTGACGAATTATAATATGCGATAACTAGTTTTAAATGGTTTTTACGCTTTTATGGCATATTCTGAATGAATTCTGCATACTGAATGAGTTGCACTTTTTTTTTTTTTTATATTATCTCCTAATGATCCGGTAACGATTTTCTTTTTATCTGAAAGCGTCTGTAACAAAATCACATTTTTATCACATATTATCAAAACCTAAAAATTAGGAACTTAAGCTCCTTCGTTAATTTGTTGGTATTCCGTTCCATCAAAATTAAGAACCGTTCTAAAAATCTTTAAAATTTTCTTTTTTTCTATGGCCGTTCCAAAACGGGGTCTTAATTTTGACAGCTCGGTCAATCGCTGGCCCGGGCGGAGAGCGGGTGAGCGGGGAGACCTCGTCTCGTCAACGATTGTTTTAAAATATACAAATATGCAAGGCTTTTTATCATATAATATACAAGCTATATCATACTATTTATATACTATATCATACTATTTATCATAATGTACAAAAAATATTGATACAGGATTTTCAGGGCAAAATAAAGGTATAAATTAACGATTACTTACGATAATCAGCGCTCAACGTCATTTCTTCGATTTAGAGGCCAATGCTGAGCAAACATATTTGAAATCGCGACAAAGAATCTTCGAAATCACGAGAGAAACAAAAGCTACACGGTGACTGCTCGATGCAGACTGCTCGATTTAGACCGTTCTTAGTTAAGACCCCGAACAAGACCCATCCGCTATGACACTTTTAGATACGCAATACGAAAAAGGGTCTAGACGGTGCTAAACATCAATAGCCTCTAAATAAGCACGCTCCAATTAGGACCCATGAAAGGGAATACCAAAACATTAGTTTAAAATTAAGCGTCGCTTTAGCTCGTTTTTAGACTCCAAGTTAGGCACCAGCGAGAAACGGAATACGGGCCGTAATAAATATAAAGGACAAACAAAATAACCCAACGAAAAATCTTTCTTTCTAGGTTTTAAGCTAACAAGGTTGGTGAGGTTTTTTCTACCTTACCTCTATGGCAGTAACTATCAAAAGACGTTAATAGTGCCATATAACATATTGTCCTCATACTAACGTCAACACATTTTAAAACCCCACTAGATAAGCTAGTAATGCCCATAGGACCTACATACATAGATCCAAGGTACGACACTTTTTCAACACTTTCTCTCGATTTTTTGTCATTTATAAAATAGACTCTCGTAAAATAAACAATTTACACAATTTGCACAATTCTCTCAATTTACACAATTGCTTTATACAATTTGGTCATGGGTTTTCTAGCGAATACTAAATAAAAACGAGAAACAGCTAGTTCGGGAATGAACCAACTCGCAATACGAATAATAAATAGACGGGGGAATGTCCCTAGGAATTTGCATTTAACCTACTTTCGGCTGAGCAATATTTTCGTAAAAACAAAGTCTAATATGGAGATATATCTTAACTCATACATAAAGGGCACATAGAAAAACATGCTTCGTCAATTCAATCATATTTCTTACGATGTCTCTCATTATTTAAACATCTCTTGAAGGGAATAATCGTGGTTGATCTGATCGAAAAGTGCTAAAATGTTTTTTGGGGATTTCTCAATAATTCTTAAGCCCGATTAAATATCAGTTCGGTTTTACTCAAAAAGGGTTACCTATTTAAATGCCTACAAATATTTAGGATTTTTATCTAATAATCTATTTAAAGGGGAAAATATGTAAGGTCAATTAAGAAAAATGTAATTTAAAGCAAATATTCGGCTTTTAAAATTAAGTAATAGGTATTTACTTACTTAATAGAGATTTCTCGAAATTCAAACCCTAAAACGGTCAAAAGGGAAAAACGATATCTCTATAACCGGTTTATATATAAACGTGATAATCAGGGAAAATAATCTAATATTAAAATAATGACATAAATATATAGCGGGTTTTCAACATTTAACCCAATAATTGAATAATCGGTAGAATAACCCAAGAATTGAATAAAAGGGAGGAATATAAAATGTGGTTTTACGGTTTTCATATTATATATTAAGCCCGACGAAATATCACATCGGTTTTAGCTGTTGGATGTTCCTCATACAAATACCTAGAAATTGCATTGAAGATTTTTCCGCTCACAACTCCTAAAGGAAGTAATCGGGGGAAACAGGGGAAAATATATTCATTTAAGCTAGAACAGCAAAATTTAGGGAGAAAATGGGGCTTTTTAAATTCAGTAATAGGTATTTAGGGATTCTTCGAGATTCAATCCCTAAAAGGGTGAAAAAGGGGATAACAATATATCAATAACCAGTTATGATGTAAAAGTTAAATTCAGGGAAATACTCTTTTTTTTTAAATAATGAGGTACGTATTTGGCGGTTCTTTCAAAATTTAACCCTACGAGAAAAAATAATCTGGAGTTGAAAATGGGAAAAATAAAACACTCGATTTAAAAATGTTGTTAATATTTATGAAACAATAAAAATTCCCGGTTTTAATTAAAAAATTCTCATATAAAGCCTAGAAATAATATTCAGGACTTTTGTATTAAAGAACTCCTAAAGAGAAACGGTAGAAGTGAAAAATATATCTTTAAGATAGAAAAGTGATTCGGGGGGAAAAATCTAATTTTAAAATAATGAGAAAGGTATTTGTATATTTCTTCTATAGCCTCTCATTGTGAAACTATCCCTCACGAATAACAAGAGGGTCCACTTGAAAGGTAATGTTTTAGCTGGGTAATTATCCGAACTTCTACTCAAAATAGAATAAGTAGAATATCACGATTACGAGGCGGAAATGACCATCCCTGCAGTGCAAGGACAGTAAGGACGATCCATGCAGACCTTACAGTCAGAATATACCCTGATTCCGCTGATATTAAGCAGAAATCTATGGACTGCCTATGCAAGCGAGCCATTTTGATCCCCCAAAAACAACAAGGCTGTATTCATCAGACACTTTACTTAAATCATTCGAAGGGGCAGAAATGGAGTAGGTCCGTGGACTCGGTGGTACAAATGAATGATGCGTTGATATGGTCATCAATAAGTCCCAAGGGTAGTCACTGAAGGCGGCATGAATCGACTTGATGGAGAACTGCTTCTCACATGGGCAGTTATATGTGTCCTGCTTCACCAGAGTGAACTCACCTAGCAGTCTGGTTATACTAGCACCGGACGAGAGAAGCACCAATATTTTATACAAAGAGGTCCTTAAGTAAAGATTTTTTTATAAATTTTATTTTTCAGTTTTGTACAACCCAACTTTTAAAACACCGTAAAACTATATAGCTTTTCCGCTTATGTTTCTATTAATACCTAAGTAAAACAACAATAACATAATATAGTTTGACCTTGCAATGTAACTCTCAATAGAGTTTAACTCTCATTTCACCTGAATTTAAATCCTAATTTAACTCTTTAGATAAGCTATATCTTTTAGGGTTCTGATCGAAAATATCAAACCGCAGGCAAAAATTCTCTTTAACGCAGACGAAGCTGCAGGCAGAAGCTACTACAGAATATTTATTTCCATTACAACTGCACAGTTGTGTAGGAATGACCAAGTATATTTAATTAATCTGAAATTAGTTACTCAATTTAACCGAATTAACAAAAAATACTATAATATAACAATTGACAAAAAAATAGTACAAGAAAATTATTAAATTAATTTGTAACCTATATATTAATTTAAAACGAATTTTTCCTGTAACCGCAATATTAGGAGAACGGCTAGGTGTAAACATTTGGTTGAAGTGTCTAAAATAAAGCTCTCGGTCTGTAATGTGTCATCAAAGGAGAAAAATAAAAAAGTCTTTAAAAGAGAAAAATTAAATAAAATAAACGTGTTTTTCCTGTAACCACCAAATTGAGAGAACGGCTAGGTGCAAAAAAATAGTTGAGGTGTCTAAAGACTATCGGTCTGTAGATATGTCATCAAAAGAGAAAAATAAAAAATGATAGTGCCATCTGCTGGATTTCCGCATGGACAGGGGGAGGGCGTTGGGGGAGGGGAGGGGAAATGGTGGGGAGAGGGGTTGAAGGGTGTGCGGGAGGAGGGGGGTGTTGGGGGGTGAGTTGGGGTTGGGGGGTAGGGAGAGAGGGGGTTGGGGAGGAGAAGGAAGAGAGTGAGAGAGAGAGAGAGGGTTGGTGGAAGGTTTGGAGAAGGGGCGGAGGGGGTCGGAGGGAGGGGAGAGGGGGTGGTGGTGGGGTTGAAAGGAGGGGAGGGGGGTTTGGGTGTTTGGCGCGCGTGGGGAAATTGTAGGGGTGACACAACCGATTTTTTTACTCAATATAGTTAAAACAAATTTCAAAGATTTCAATCATTTCACCGCCATCTAGAGTATAGTTGCTAAAGTAAGCTGATTTGGCGCAGAACTTTTTGTTTACTTTCTGTCACAATCATGTTCGCGTCTCTGTCCGTTTTCTCCAAGCCCTGGTGACGTTTCTGATCGTAGATCAAATAGGCAAGGCACCGCGACGTAATCAAATTAATCCAAATATAAATTATTTGTACATAAATAAGAAGTATGTGTCTGTTTATTTTTTAAACATTACTGTCAATAAAATGAGGGTTCATTTCGACGGGTTTCAGCTAGTGTTATATATTGAGTTGTCGACTACAACGGGCGAGCCCGTCACCACAGGACGTTTTAACGATTAGTCGTTCTATCGACCTGCAGAGAGCGTAGAAGACTTTGGACAAAACAATCCAACGTCTAGCTACGCCACAACCCGTAAGAGACCAACGCCTTACCGCGAGATAGCCAGGAATGCTACCTGGCGGGCGACACTCGCGCCCTTACTACCAATTGTGTCCAGATTTCTCCGGTCTCTCGATTGGTTCCGAGTTCGAGGTCGCTTGCGCGGTCCTCTCCCTTACGAAGCGGAGAAACGGTGAATACCGAATCTATCGCGGACCATGGCGTCCTTTGCCCGACTCTGAACCGGGATCGGATGGCCGATGGTCATTTCAAGAGCAGTCGCCGTAAGGTACGCAACCACCCACGCTCTATAGGAAACGATACAGCTTCCAGACTCACCCGACTGTTAGTCGGAGAGCACAGTCGATTGGCTTGCGCCGCACGGTGCGCAGACCATCCAGGAGCGCCAGAGGTTTGATTCCCAGGGGAAACTGACCAGGGCCAGAGTCCTACCCAGGTTCGCACCCCGTGCGTGGAGGCCGTCGGATGGGTGTTGACCCGTGAGTATGACCGACCCTGAACACATGGGTCTTCGTGGCCAACCCAACATGGGCCCGTCAGCTAGTGTAATTAAATTTCTATTGTTAGTCGCGGACGAGGCGACTGTGAGCCACCGTTTGTACAGTTTTTACAGTCAATACCTTTAGTGGCCGCTTGATATTGCTGTAATTAGAAATCTGATTTTGAATGAAAAAACGAAATAAATTAAAACTCACGTGTGTATTTATATTTTGGATCTATGTTATTCGTAAATAACATTCCTTACTTAGATAACAAATATATAGAAACAGCAGCAATTTGTCACACGCAGTTTTATTAAGAATTTGATTTTAGATAGCAGGCAAACGAAAAATTAAAACATGCATGTTCTGGCATTAGCGCGTGCGACCGAGACGCCCTACCAGACGGAAAGAGATAGAAAACGTGGAAAAAGTATGGGCCTTAATTTGATATCTGCGCGACCGGCACCTGAAAGATCGCGCCTGGCGGAGTCACGTGGTATGGCGGACCGGAGGTCACGCGGTCGCGCAGCCCTCAATAGCCCGCTCGGCCGTCAATAGGGCGCAGGGAACTGAAGCTGAGGGAGGGAGCAAGGGAGGAAGCATTACCAAGTAATCCGCCTCTTGCGTGGCACGTGTTGTCACGGAAGAAAAAGTTATGAGCAAACATTTCTGTTAATGTTATTTGTGAGATACGGTTATATACGCAATTAAACTGTTCATTTATTAAGGACCTTCATCGGCCTAAAGAATAATTTGGGGTAGCGATTTATTTTTATTTACACTACCACAATTCTTTGATCCGTGAGCTGTCAAAATGGACAGCCAACCATGACACCATGGTTCCACCACCACCCTTTCACCTGTAAGGAAATCTCCACCATCTGCAGGATGCATATCGGTCATTGCTGCACTCTCGCTTGCCTCATCCGAATACATGTCCTCCTCTGGACCATCGTTTGCCTGCCCCTATTGCTAGTAACTACCCTAATCTCATTTTGGACCTCTTAAACCTAAAAAATATACTCCCTTTTAATATATATATATATATATATATATATATATATATATATATATATATATATATATATATATATATATATATATATATATATATATATATATATATATATATATATATATATATATATATATATATATATATATATATATATATATATATATATATATATATATATATATATATATATATATATATATATATATATATATATATATATATATATATATATATATATATATATATATATATATATATATATATAAAGAATTAATTCGTTTAAAGGATGACACTTTGATGAAAAAATAAAAATAATAAAAGCCACTTACATAGCTGGAAGGTTTTTCCCGGACTGGATTGGGAAATGCTTATTTTAAATGAGATGTATGTCTGGATGAGCACTACTTTCGGCAGTGCAATGTAGGTTTAATGGGATCCCTTTATCGCTAGCGAACGATCGCCGTTCATCCACATCTCAAAAACAAAGCGTATCCTTATGCAAACCAAAATAAAATGTCTTATTAAAGACAAATTAAAGCAAAAACAATGAAAAAAATCACAATCAATCGTCTCTTAAATGCGGAATGACATACCGAAAATTGGATTTGAAATTCGAATATATCCACTCTTTAAAAGGACGATATACGATTGCAGTGCTCGCTATCAGCCAGCCATTAAATGAAAATAAAAATAAAATACTTCATTTGCTCGTTCCCATGAAATAAGATATAAATCGTAATTTCTGGTCGAGAAGTGTATACTTAATGCTATATGATATTTACAAGAGTTCAAAACATAAGATAAAATTGTATAATATTGTTAATATTTGATTGGTTTTGTGTAAAATCTTTTTTTAAAGAATTCGTTTAAAGGATGACACTTTGATGAAAAAATAAAAATAATAAAAGCCACTTACATAGCTGGAAGGTTTTTCCCGGACTGGATTGGGAAATGCTTATTTTAAATGAGATGTATGTCTGGATGAGCACTACTTTCGGCAGTGCAATGTAGGTTTAATGGGATCCCTTTATCGCTAGCGAACGATCGCCGTTCATCCACATCTCAAAAACAAAGCGTATCCTTATGCAAACCAAAATAAAATGTCTTATTAAAGACAAATTAAAGCAAAAACAATGAAAAAAATCACAATCAATCGTCTCTTAAATGCGGAATGACATACCGAAAATTGGATTTGAAATTCGAATATATCCACTCTTTAAAAGGACGATATACGATTGCAGTGCTCGCTATCAGCCAGCCATTAAATGAAAATAAAAATAAAATACTTCATTTGCTCGTTCCCATGAAATAAGATATAAATCGTAATTTCTGGTCGAGAAGTGTATACTTAATGCTATATGATATTTACAAGAGTTCAAAACATAAGATAAAATTGTATAATATTGTTAATATTTGATTGGTTTTGTGTAAAATCTTTTTTTTTTTTTTTTTTTTTTTTTTTAACGAATTTTTTTAAACGAATTCTTTAAAAAAAGATTTTACACAAAACCAATCAAATATTAACAATATTATACAATTTTATCTTATGTTTTGAACTCTTGTAAATATCATATAGCATTAAGTATACACTTCTCGACCAGAAATTACGATTTATATCTTATTTCATGGGAACGAGCAAATGAAGTATTTTATTTTTATTTTCATTTAATGGCTGGCTGATAGCGAGCACTGCAATCGTATATCGTCCTTTTAAAGAGTGGGATATATTCGAATTTCAAATCCAATTTTCGGTATGTCATTCCGCATTTAAGAGACGATTGATTGTGATTTTTTTCATTGTTTTTGCTTTAATTTGTCTTTAATAAGACATTTTATTTTGGTTTGCATAAGGATACGCTTTGTTTTTGAGATGTGGATGAACGGCGATCGTTCGCTAGCGATAAAGGGATCCCATTAAACCTACATTGCACTGCCGAAAGTAGTGCTCATCCAGACATACATCTCATTTAAAATAAGCATTTCCCAATCAAGTCCGGGAAAAACCTTCCAGCTATGTAAGTGGCTTTTATTATTTTTATTTTTTCATCAAAGTGTCATCCTTTAAACGAATTCTTTAAAAAAAGATTTTACACAAAACCAATCAAATATTATATATATATATATATATATATATATATATATATATATATATATATATATATATATATATATATATATATATATATATATATACATATATATATATATATATATATATATATATATATATATATATATATATATATATATATATATATATATATTTATATATATATATATATATATATATATATATATATATATATATATATATATATATATATATATATATATATATATATATATATATATATATAATTGATCAATAAGATGATTATAAAGTAAATAATTATAAAAGCCACTTACATCGTGACGAAGGATTCCCTTGATCGGATTCGGGAATGCTTTAGGTGTTAACGAGAATGATGAATGCCTCTCACTTGCGGAAAGAGGAGTAGGTTTAAGTTGGGCCCATTTTTCAACTAGTAAACGCTCACCCTTCATCCAATTATCTCAAAAATTAAGCTACAATCCTTCTTTATACGTAAACTCACTCAATTTCCTATTATTTCAGGGGAAATAACAAGACAAGACGAGCTACTTGACAGATGGAAGAATTTAAAATTTCGAATTTCGTTTTTTTATTTTCTAAAGGTGCGATATAAAGAAGCTGCGATCAATATTCAGCTGAAAACTTAAAACTAAAAGCGTGACATGCCCTCATATCAATGAAAGGAAGCAGTCAGCTCTTTCCTATTAGTTGGAAAGATTACCTTTAACCTAAATGGATTATTTACAATGAACGAAACATAAAATATGTAAAAATTCAATATTTTGAAATATTTGATAGTTTTGTGTATATATTCTTTTTAGAATTGATCAATAAGATGATTATAAAGTAAATAATTATAAAAGCCACTTACATCGTGACGAAGGATTCCCTTGATCGGATTCGGGAATGCTTTAGGTGTTAACGAGAATGATGAATGCCTCTCACTTGCGGAAAGAGGAGTAGGTTTAAGTTGGGCCCATTTTTCAACTAGTAAACGCTCACCCATCATCCAATTATCTCAAAAATTAAGCTACAATCCTTCTTTATACGTAAACTCACTCAATTTCCTATTATTTCAGGGGAAATAACAAGACAAGACGAGCTACTTGACAGATGGAAGAATTTAAAATTTCGAATTTCGTTTTTTTATTTTCTAAAGGTGCGATATAAAGAAGCTGCGATCAATATTCAGCTGAAAACTTAAAACTAAAAGCGTGACATGCCCTCATATCAATGAAAGGAAGCAGTCAGCTCTTTCCTATTAGTTGGAAAGATTACCTTTAACCTAAATGGATTATTTACAATGAACGAAACATAAAATATGTAAAAATTCAATATTTTGAAATATTTGATAGTTTTGTGTATATATTCTTTTTAGAATTGATCAATAAGATGATTATATAAAGTATAATTATAAAAGCCACTTACATCGTGACGAAGGATTCCCTTGATCGGATTCGGGAATGCTTTAGGTGTTAACGAGAATGATGAATGCCTCTCACTTGCGGAAAGAGGAGTAGGTTTAAGTTGGGCCCATTTTTCAACTAGTAAACGCTCACCCTTCATCCAATTATCTCAAAAATTAAGCTACAATCCTTCTTTATACGTAAACTCACTCAATTTCCTATTATTTCAGGGGAAATAACAAGACAAGACGAGCTACTTGACAGATGGAAGAATTTAAAATTTCGAATTTCGTTTTTTTATTTTCTAAAGGTGCGATATAAAGAAGCTGCGATCAATATTCAGCTGAAAACTTAAAACTAAAAGCGTGACATGCCCTCATATCAATGAAAGGAAGCAGTCAGCTCTTTCCTATTAGTTGGAAAGATTACCTTTAACCTAAATGGATTATTTACAATGAACGAAACATAAAATTGTAAAAATTCAATATTTTGAAATATTTGATAGTTTTGTGTATATATTCTTTTTAGAATTGATCAATAAGATGATTATAAAGTAAATAATTATAAAAGCCACTTACATCGTGACGAAGGATTCCCTTGATCGGATTCGGGAATGCTTTAGGTGTTAACGAGAATGATGAATGCCTCTCACTTGCGGAAAGAGGAGTAGGTTTAAGTTGGGCCCATTTTTCAACTAGTAAACGCTCACCCTTCATCCAATTATCTCAAAAATTAAGCTACAATCCTTCTTTAT